>JAIPRL010000389.1:0-147684 GCA_025469235.1 Pemphigus obesinymphae
TTTGCATAGGAACGTTGTGGAGGTTGAGTTGATGTATTAGTCGTAACGGTAGCAGATTCATTTTGAGTTTGGAATTCTTGGTTTCTTTGGGGTGATGGATGGATAGGTTTCTTTGATTGTCCTGTTTGAGAAGTGGCTAGTACGTGCTGGTAGTACGGGCAGCCTCTGAAATAAGCCGTGTGTATGCCCCCGCAGTTAACACAGGATGGGTCTTGCTCCAGGGTTTTGGTGCAGTCCTTAGCATTGTGGTTACCAGCACACTTAACACATCTAGCCGGGTGGGCACAATTTTGAGAGCCGTGTCCAAATCGCTGGCAGGAGTAGCACTGCGCCGGGCCGGACTTTCTGAAGGATTCTACGCGAACTTTGATATAGAACATGGACGATAGGTTGTAAATTTCGGTGGCTGAGGGATTCTTTGCTAGGATTGCTAGGCAGATCGGAATTGGTTTGTTTGGTGGGCCGAAGCGTTTGATAAGTCTTACCGAAAAACCACGGTTTTCTAAGTCCGATTGGATTTCTTCTTCCGAAATATCGACCGGGACGCCCCTGATTACTACCTTGAGAGATTGGTCTTCAGGTAGGTTAAATGAATGGAAGGAGATGTTTTTTGAGTGAAGAAGGTCTTGGATTAGGCGGTAGTGTTGAGGTGAGTCGGTATGTAGCCAAATGTTACCATCGGCTGCGGCCTTGGCGAAAGTGTTGTCAGGGGTAATATCCGGTATGTCGAATACTGTGGGGGCTATTTGACGCCATTATGCCGATTAAAGGATGAATGGTTTGACGCGGAGTTTTTTGGCTGAAGCCTGACTACTTTGAGAGTTGACGGAGTTTGAACGAGAACGGTTGGACCCCGTTTCGGAGTTGGGTTCTGAAAGGTTGTCATTGCCGCTTTCAGAAGACGACGAAGAGGGAGGCAGAGTACAGTCCATTGGAGACAGAATGCTGGGGTCGGCAGATGGTTTGGGACTTGATTTCTTTCTGTATTTTTTGGTGGTTTGAGGAGGTGGTGAGGGCGGGCGTTTTTGTGCCACTTTTGGAGGTGGCTGAAGGTTTGGGTCGGCACCAGGGCGTGGCACGTTCTTCTTCTTTGTCATGGTTTGGTTTAAAGGGGTGGTGGGGGGAGCCGGGTTCCCGCCGGTGCGGTTCATAAAGGAGTTTGGCCTTTGTCTCGTCATTGTGGGGGATGTGCGCGGGGAGCAGTGGGATGACCGCGCGAGTCTGCCCGTGGTGGGTCTCACTACAGCCGCGCGTGCGCTACTCACGGGGCCAGAGGCCTGCTGTGTAAACGTAGACTGCGGTAATGTTGAAAATGACGGCAACGTTTCTTTTCGACTGGGTGCACGGTATCCCGACGGCGCGGTTTGATTGGATGTAATCACGTGGTTTGCAGAGGAGTCGAACGATGACGGCATGCGTGTTGTCGATACGACTGCTCGAACGGGATTATGGTTTTGATATGATAGGTGTGATATAGTATGATATGATACGCTCTTCTGTCACACGTCACAAGCAATTTATTGGTAATTCCGTAGTCTGTACACGAGAAAACGAGAACGAGAAAAAATCATACAGCGGCAAATGATAAACGTATCGAATTTATCGGCAAGCGGGTGTTCCCATTGTACCTACTTACCTACCCGATTTATATACACTATAAGTACATACTACATAATAACATAGTATATACTATTATGTTACGTATATATATAATACATATACGCAGGTATTACATTATGAAATATTTTATTTACACATGAAAAAAATATCCATGATTTAATTTCACGTGATCACGGGAAATAAATTCCCGTGATTTCACATGATTTAAATTCACGGGTTTTAAAATTATTATTTCACGTGAACTCATTTCACGTGATCGCGTGAATTAAAATTCCCGTTCTAATCCGAGACCTCTACTATATACCAAAAATACTTCTTTAAAAACGTAACTAAGCAAAAAAATAAATAAATAAATAAATAAAAAGCTTATCGATTTTTTCTAACTATAGGTTAGGTCAGGCAAACCAAATTTAAAAACAGGCCGTTTAAGCTGACCGGCTGTTTTTCTGAAATGGCAGTGGTGGCAGCATATATTGACCTCTGCTATCACCGTAATCACGCCTGGGTATAATATTAGTAAATTTGCACACATTAAATATAATATACATTGACGTACCAATAAGCAATATACGTGTACAAAAAAACAAAAATATTAAGTTCCTTTACTCAGAAGTAATGAAATATAATATTTACGTAAAATTTATTACACAAAAGTGGGGTTCGGAAAACAAACCAATTGGAAAAAGTATACACGCCATCACTCGGTATATTATAATATTATATTAATATTATCGAACGTATTCACCAAAACAATTATCGGGACAAGTTCGAAACGGAAAAAGTACTATTGAAGGAGGTCTATTTTCCGCGTCGATAAAGTTATCAAAATCTGCAAACCGATTGCAGATTATTATAATAGGTGATCTTTTAAGAATTATCTAAGCACGACTTCTGTCCAAAGCTACGAGATTACAGTCTACGTTTGGGAGCTCGATAATCACGTTCTTACCGTTCTCTCCGCTAAATTTGTATAGGAAGAATGATAAATTTAAAAAAAAAAATCGATGCTCTAGATTTTTTTTACCAGTTAATGACTGGTTGGAATGAATTAACTAGGTATATTAAAAGTATTAGGTATGGCAGAAGAGGTTTCAGGACTAGTACACAATATTGATCAGATCTATATTCCTGAAATTATTAGACCAATTGGAATTTCACATTATTTGGTATATAATATAATATATTATAATAAATATTATAATATTGAGCCTGTGTAAGTACGTAATGAACTTATAGTTATTATATACTCGTACATAGTAATGTAAATTTTCATGAAAATTTTTTTTTGTGAAAACTTTTAAAACGTTTAAAATTTTTAAAATTTTTAAAGTTGGGCTGTAGAGTAATTACATTACTAAATATATATATATATATGCTTGACTTATATAATAGATATACCTATAAATAGATAAAAACACTACAGTATTTTTATGTCAATATATATTATAATTAAGTCTATCATATATGGTTATTTTAAATTAGTAGCAAAATACATTTATCATACTTTTATTAATTGTTTCTTGTTAAAATGTAAATAATACTTAACTTTCATTAACTATCAATACACAATATTAAAAGGTATTTTAAATATGTAAATAGATAACATAATAACAAAATGACAGTATTTTTGTTTTAATTTATAAAATACTTAAGTCTTAACAAAATAAAAAATACACAAGACGTGATAACAATAATACATAAATATCCGTGATATAGTAGCTATAGTATCATCATAGAACATTATGAACAGTATGACTAATCGTTACAACCTCGCATAATAATTTTTTTTTTTAATATAAAAAAATAAAATTTTTTAAATTTTGACTATTGAAAATTTCAGTGAACAAAAAAATTTTCAAATAAAAATTTTCGAGCTTACATTTCTACTCGTACCCATTCTATTTATAAGTAAATCATACTCATATATCATATCGAAACCTTAGTTGTTCTTCATTTGGGTCAAAAATATATTAAAAAATGGTTTTTTTTTTTTACAAACTTCACAAATGTACCTACGTAAAAATACTAATGGAAATATTTTTATTTCACGCAATACGATTAAACTCGAACCCAAAAAATCATCAATACGTCAATCGAGTAGATATGATTTTTTTTATGTTCATCGGGTCTTTAAATTTAAAAGTCAATTTATTTACAATTTTAAAAAGTAGTAGTTACCTATACATTTTCATAAATCAGGTACTTTTTACTTTTACTTTTACCTACCTATATAAATCGTAAATTATTTTTTCAAATTAAATAATATAATTTGTAGTAAAATAAAACATTATATAGGTAGGCATATTTGTTGTTTTGTAGTGTAAAATCGATATTCATTTAGAACTTCTTCTCGTAACGTGTAATATATAGGTAATAATTGGTATTAAATAATAATCAATATTGACACAGGTATGTTATAAATTATGATATACATTTTTACCTACGTAGATCAGTTGTAAATGTTTTAATTTATTGTATAAATGGAATAATAAATTAATAACGATACATTTTAAAATGTGTATTTAATTTTGTCGTAGATATAAATTGTAAATATATAGTTGAAATTTAAATATAAAATTGTATTAGATTTTTATTGTATCATCTCTAGTGAAAATTGTTTATTACATTTACACGTGTTTATTTCAATTTGAACTTAACGCACGAAATTGGATTTGAATTAAATTATAACGTGTCAGGTATACGTAAGTATTTTGTATCCACACGTATAATATTACGTCTTATTTCCTACGTAGAAAAATAAAATATTGCTAAAACTTAAAAGTAATTTATTTCTCGAGAAATTCAAGAATTATATTCGTGTTATTTGGTTCCCAAGTTATATTACGAGTAGCTTATTATATTTCTACCGACGTTGTTTTTACATTTGAATATTATCCTTCTCCGTTCTCATATAAATGATGTATAAATTATTATATTATTATTTATCAAAATTTGATTCGTAAAATCGTATTCAAAACTATCATATATAGATATACATGTACCTATATAATAATATATTTGTATACACATCCATCAACTGCAATATTTGGAGCGTAAAATGCTCGTTAAAATTTCAAATTGAACGAACGATATATTTTCATAAATATGCGATATTTTATTGAGATGTTTAAAAAAAAAAAAAAAAAAAATTGGTGCATACTTTCATTCAGTAAAAAAAAAAACCATTAAAATAATAGTAATACAAAATGTAGAGAAACGATTTTAACATATATCGATATATTCAATGAAATATTCAAATACCATTATTTATGCCGTGTCTGTACTATTATACTCTATGTACCTCTAATACATGCAATTATTAAACGTAATATTACAATGATAAAATAATAACAAATATATATTATAAAGTCTATGTATAAATATTTATGTATAGTACTTTATGATGATATTTTTGTAAAAAAACACATAATAAAAATCATTTATCGCATGTAGCTCTTATACGTATACATATATCACTAGTACATTTCACTATAAAAAAAAAATAGTATTTTTTTTTTTTTTTACTATAAACATTTTATAATCAAAAATACTATTCAATCTTAGTACAGCAGGCCCGTAAATTTTTGTAATTTGGCACTCGGAGACAAATAATGTTACCGCCTCATAAAAATGTCATATTTTAGATTCTGAGTGCGTCGAAAACAATTTTGTGAAAAATATCGTTAGGTTTTTAGACTTTATCCAACGTAATATGGCATAAAAATGACTAAAAACTCGACACGAAAAATAATTATTTTTCGTTACAACTACCTATATGAAGATCGCTAATAAAAATGTATGTACATGTATATATCGAAAAAGGAAACAGGCATAGTTTTTGCGATTATATTAAATTGTTCAGTTTTTCAAATATACCTATACAACGAATTGTATCATCTTTGATTTCAAGTTATTTTTTACTACTTAATACAGTTATACCTATAATAAATTTAAAAAAAACCTATACAGTTTAATCAGGTGAAAATGTAAAATTAAATACATATATTACTAATTGGTGTATGTTTTTACAGTTCCAATAAGTCATCCTCCAAATCTTGTTAAATTGAATTACAGAAAATATTTATAACTTCATGTTTGTATGATAATATTTTATAATTGTATTATTTTAAATTTTGATAATAAATATAAATTAAATGATGCGAAATTTTAATTGAAATTATGGAAAGAGATGTGTGTTGTACTACAAAATGGTGAATACCTACTATTAAGTATAATAATATATTAAATATCTATAATGTTTTAGTCTAAAAAATTAGTTTTCGAAAAAATTCCTTCGAATATGTTCAACGAATAGTTATTATTAGTATAAGTATATCATTAAATTATTCTTATTTCGAAAACCATAATAAAAAATAATAATAATTCTCCGAGAAAAAAAACATGAAATAATTTTCCATAAATTGGATGTAACAAAATTAATTACTAAATATTATGTGACAAAATGAAATAATACAAATTAGAATGAAATTATAAATATTGTGTTAAATACATTCTGTCGAAATATTTACCTTTCACTATTTCTAGCTTTTAAATTTTACTTTTTTTTTAGGGGGGGGGGGAGGATGGGGTTCAATCAATTACTATTATCTATACTTTCAATTATTTTGTATTGGTATGTATAAAAATGTGAACGATGTTGAAAGTAATATTATATAATAAAATTCACGAAAAGACTAAACTTTTGTCGTACCTACTTAAAATTAACAATAATTTACAACCATTAGTATATCATATTATACCGTTATAATCGTTATATGGTAATCGGTAATCGTTATATGGAACTTAAACAAATTAGAACAATGATAACTGAAAAGACATCGATAGACGATAATACGTTCACGTTTATATATACTTCAATTAAATGCTTCTCTTCAATACACATAAAATAAGCTGAAAATAAAAATAAAAGGGTATCGACTGTTTCTACTATTTGCCGACTGAACTTAAATTTGCCAATTGAACTTAATTTTGCCGATTCATTTTTATTTATATATATATATATATATATATATATATTCATCGCTACTAAAAATAATTGAGTTATATATTATATAAACAGGTTATATATTGAAAATGTAAATAGTTTAAAATACATTAAAAATTTTACTAATAATTTGTTATGAATAATAGTACCTACGAGATACGTACCTTTAAAAGCGATCTTTTATTCTTTTCACTCATATACATAATTTCCCCCAAATATGATAAAGTAATTTTCTCTATCCGCTCACGTTTCCACAATTAACATTTTGAAAAGCATTTACATAAATAATTCCTTTTATTAACATAAGTTTAGTCTTATAAATCCAATTAGCAGTACTCAAAGAGTAGCTTATAGTACTCTAAAAATAATATATATATATATATTTGTAGTTTTAGGTCATTAAAATCATTCACTCTGTGGATGGAGTCAGAATACCTCCATATGGTTATCCCATGCCTATCGTAGAAGGACACTATTGAAAGTTGCGTTAGGTTGACAGCCAAACGTGAATTTTGTTAAAAGAGTATATGAGAATATATATGATCACGAGAATATGTAAAACAAAATGTATTGTTAACTCGGATGTGCGTGAGGATAACAAGTGCGAGGAAATGTCGTGATTGGATGATACACCAAGAGATGAGATGGCTGGTATCTGCCGGACAGAGGGTACGGTATTATCTGTTTTATCAGTCTTATATACTGGACTATCGACCGTGATGTAGACGGTGTAGGGAAAGTCCCAAAGTATTTTTGGACAGATTCACGTCTTAGTATGCAGGATAACGTGAGATTAGGTAGGTGGAATGTAGGAACATTGACGGGCAGGAGCAGGATGTCAGCAGACGTTTTAAAAAAGAGGAATGTGAATATTTTCTGTGAAACAACGTGAAAATGGTGGGGGAGGGAAGCAAGTGATATTGGCCAGGGGTATAAAATCATAAACTCGGAAAAAACGAGTGCAAGGAATGGGGCAGGAGTGATAGTAAATGAAGAAATTAAAGGGTGAGGGGTAGTTAGGAAAAGTGACAGAGTAATATGGTGAAAGTGCACTGAATCAAATATCACTGGTAGAATTAACAAACGAGTATTTGTTGAAATAATACTTCTTCTTCTTCTTCTCCTTCGCCTTCTCTCTCAACTATTTGGGGTCGGCCACCCTGGTCCTACACTTCCACTTAACTCTATCTCCCGCATCTTCTTCACTTACTCCCACCTTCGTCATATCACTCGCCATTACATCCCCCCATCTCTTTTTCGGTCTTCCCCTCCCCCTTTTACCAACAACATGCATTTCCCTTACTAATCTCACTGCCTCAGTCTTATCCCTCCTTAATACATGCCCGAGCCATCTTAATCTATTCTCTCTCATTTTGTCTACTATCGAAGCTACCCCTATACTACCTCTGATATACTCATTCCTTATTTTAACCTCTCTAGTAACCCCACTCATCCACCTTAACATTCTCATCTCAACTACACTCATTCTCTGTTCTATCTTTCTACCTACTGACAAACATTCCGTTCCATACATCATTGCAGGTCTCACCACTGCCTTATAAAATTTACCTTTTAACATAATAGGGATTCTTTTATCACATAGAATACCTGACGCTTCTCTCCACTTTGTCCATCCACACTTAATCCTGTGTTTCTTATCCTCTTCGAAACCCCCATCTTTCTGTATAACGGACCCTAAATACTTGAACCTCTCCACTTCTCCCACCATATCCCCACTTAACTTTATTTCTAGCCTTTCCTTATTTCCTCTGTGTTCCCTTTCACCAAAATCATACTCTATATATTCTGTTTTACTCCTACTAATCCTTAGTCCTTTACTTTCCAGAGCTTCCCTCCACTCTTCAAGTCTACCATTCACTTCCTCAAGACTTTCTCCTATCAGTACTATATCATCTGCAAACAACATGCATCATTGTACCTCCCCTGTATATCCTTTGTTATCTCATCCATTACCAGGGAAAATAAGTAAGGACTCAAAGCTGAACCCTGATGTACCCCTAATCTAACCCTAAAATCCTCAGTTTCTCCACACAGACTTCTTACTCTTGTACTCGCCCCTTCATACATATCTTCAATAATTATGTTCACATACACCTTTGGTAATCCTTTCTTCATTAATGCCCACTTTAATATCTCCTTAGGAACCCTATCATAAGCTTTCTCTAGATCAATAAATACCATACACAATTTCTTTTTGATTTCTTTGTACTTCTCTACAATCTGTCTCGCACAAAATATTGGCTCCATTGTTGACCTCCCAGGCATAAACCCAAACTGATTTCTGGTAACAGTAGTCTCACCTCTTACCCTTTTATCTATTATCTTTTCCCAAATGTTCATACTGTGGCTCATAAGTTTTATCCCTCTATAATTACCACAATCCTATACATCTCTTTTACCCTTGAATATTGGTACTACACAACTCTTCCTCCAAGCTTCTGGAATTTTTCCTTCTACTAGTATCTTATTGAAGAACTTTGTCAGCTACTTTATGTAGTATAAATAATATAAATAATATAAATACATGTATCATGTATCAAGATACCTTTTTATATTATCTAGTCCAACTCTAATTGTACTATAAGTTGTCCTATGTGACATAGTGTACCCATACGTTTAACCATAAAAATAATCATTTAAAATTTTATACTTTTCACTAATATAAAAATAATGTATTTTATATTCAATTAAAAAAAAAAAATCATAAATTCACTATTATTGTGTTTAAAATAATAGATGACTCACTTTTGTATTCTTAATTCAT
This sequence comes from Pemphigus obesinymphae, assembly GCA_025469235.1. Lineage (NCBI taxonomy): Eukaryota > Metazoa > Arthropoda > Insecta > Hemiptera > Aphididae > Pemphigus > Pemphigus obesinymphae. Next base: position 9,411 of record JAIPRL010000389.1, read on the forward strand.
CTCTGGATATCCTCGGTAAATCGTTCGTCGTCAACGTCCTTCCATTGAAATCATAAGACGGATTGATGTCTGCATTACCATTTCTATTTCTCAACGCCATATTGTAATTTAAAATGCCATTGTGTAGTATATTGACGTTTTCTTTGCGCTCTTTTCGTTTTCGATAACTTCTGTCTATAATCGTGACGTAAAGTGAGTAAAATACCAATCGAAATCGCATATACACGTTAAACTTACACATCCAAATACCCAGGATTAAACATATGATTACTACTGTAAAGACACTTCCAGTTATCAAAAATATAATCTTCGTCGTTTCTGTTGATTGATCTATAAAAAAAAATAATATAAATGTCGGTTAAATCACGTCTTAGATACAGATTATGTTCTGATAACTAATTTGTTTCACTTAATAGAGTTTATAGTTGGTCCTATTATACATTTTATGAGAGATGGGTTTTCAACCTATACAATGCAATATTATGTGAAGTTTGAGTAAACTATTTATTGAGTTCAAACATGGTTGGGAAATAAAATACGATTTAAATGAGCAAGGTAAATTTGTTTAAAATAAAATTGATTCCAAAACTTTATTAATAGCACACAGAAGTATACATTATGGTACAATCATTTTGATAATAAAGTATACATTTAATTGTACATTACCTATATTATGATTTAATTTTTAGAAAAAATATAAAATTTCGAAAAGTCTACCGTTGTGCCTGATAAGATATTGTAATAATCATAGAATATAAATATTAATTGGCTAAAAATGTTTATAAGTTATAATAATGTTCATGAAAAACAAACATATCATAGGGGACATTTGATATTTAAATAATAAAAAATGTAGGTACTTGTTTGATACCATCCTGCCACTATTTATTCGACGTGGTGTTTTATAGAAAATAAAGGTGTATTTTCGAATTAAACTGTCCGAGTTATATTTTATAGAACTCGACATATTTTATAATTGTTTAATTCGAAAATATCCCTCAATTTTCCATTAAATACCACGTCAAGTGTATATAGTTACAGGGCGAGAACTAACAAATACTAAAACAAATTACAGTGGTTTAAACAATGGAATAAATGTTTTTTGTGTCTTCGATAGTTTGCTGAATATTTTACTCCAAAATCCATTGTATTTTGAATGTTGTAATTCACATATTTTATAATAGATAATATAATTATTATAAAATTTCATTTTGATACCAACAAATATCTTATTGTTTATTTTTACTTAAACCCTCTTTTGAGTACCTTTTATGATAATTAATAACACGAAAATGTGAAATGATTCAGATATAAATTTTTTTATTTCCTCAAAATCGCCTTTAACTTTAACCTTTAACGGGTTTAAGAGTAGTGACCCGTTTAACTTGTGTTTTTGAATCACATGCTGTTTTGGTCCATCTAAATTAATGTTTAATACCTTTAACCAGTTGTATATAAAGTGTAGTTATTAGTCTATGCATTTAATTCGGATCATTATGATTTTAGTTTAACAAATAAATCCAAAATATTATGGCCGAAGAAAAAGTTTCCGAAAACTGATTGACACACAGTTTTAATTACTGACGTTGTTGTGAACAATTATTCAATAACTTAGGGGAACATGAATATCATTACATTAATTACACACGAGGGTCTCATTAAAAATCTGATACAATAATTTATATATGGATATATATTTTAGGTACTTTTACCATCTTCATACCTGAATCTTAATTATATTGCATTTTAACTTGGAATTTTGTACGTTATGTTATATGCAAATATTAGCTTAACCTAACTGAACAGCTAATGTAGCCACGTATACAAAAAGCCACAGAAACTATTCGAGTTTTTCATTTAAATATAATAATATATTCTAAAATAAATATTCTTCCGAGAGTGTTTTATGTTTTAAATTGCAACTCATTTTATTTTAGTTTAATCCAATACTTAATGAAAATAGAACACACACCTACTTAAAATTAAGGTAGACCTTATCAAATTTAGCGAATAATATATTTTGTAGACATTGTTTTTTAAACAAACTTGCCAAACAGTTTACCAAAAATCTATTGTATCGACCTTAATTAATTATAACTACAGCGTGATGTAAGAATCATAAAATTTTTATAATAAAGTACGTATAAGAGATTTATGTATATTATGAGTCAAATTTATTCATAATTTATGACTATAATCACTCTAAAACATAATATGAATCAACAAAATATATGAAACATCATATTTTCGTGTACCCATCTATCGACTAAGATTGTTTTAAAAAACAATAGTCTTATCATCGAGAGAGCGCCACAAATAACAGCGGTAGGTGTACATTTAAGACATTTAATGACTATTGATATTTTAACTAAATAAAAAAAAATACCATATAATATTGTGTTATATATTATAAAAAAGTATTGTATTTAAATTGAATGATGTTAATTCTATAGGCTGTTAAAATATAATTTAATATTTATTCACCTCGTTGACCGATTTTAAAAACGAATAAATTGCATTTTATTCCAGATAGTAGTATTTTTAGTGTATTATTTGAAGGATATTAAATATTTCCATTATGCTTAAATCATATTATTATTATAATAATAATTGTAGAAACATTGCAATTTTATTTCTGTGTATAGACAAAAATCAAGATGTCATTCCATCTCAACGATTAAGTATAAATATTTATAAGTATACGGTTACAAGTTTGAAAAATCCAATATTATGCAGAAAATATACATTATTTAATATGCGTTCATGACAAACGAAAAATGTTTTTGCACAATAGTTGTAAGTAGTCAGTAAATTATTTAGTGATCAACAAAATAGTAATATTAGTGAATAACACATAATAATAATTATGTTTATATAAATTATTGTTCTGTATTATATGTATAACTATTAATAATTATTCATATTTTATAGAATTTTATTTTTGTTCTAATCGAACATTATTAATAACAACATAGATTGGTATGTTGTAAATTTCTAATACAAATTTTTAATAAATTATACTTTATTTATACATCACAATTTTTATTTTGATTAGTTTTTTTTTTTACTTATAAATCTATCAATAACGGTAGGAATAATGACTTAATTAAAAGAAAAAACATTGTAATAGATTAAGAATATATAGTACGATTTTTGTCATGTAAAAACAAAGTTCAGAATTATAGGCACAGCACTGTACACAATTATCTGAGAAACAAAGTTTTGAAATCAAAAGAGAAACTTTTATTGTGCTTCCTCAAAAAAACCTTTTTAAACTGATTTAAATTGTTGTATTTACGGAAATAAAATGAAATCGGGTCCGTATGGAAGTACATTAATTGTCAGTAGTTAGGATACGATAAAAGAATAAATTTAATTTAAGAGCAACAGAATTGTTTCATATAAAACAATACTGAGTGAAGTTCTGTGTAATGGTAATATATTATTATAAACACGTAATTTAATCTAATTAGTAATTAGATTAATTCGCACTCTGCTACATTATACAATAAATAAAAAAAGTATGCAAATGCTATAAGTCCCGAACCCTACTAATTACCTACTAGTATGTTCAAAATATACTTAAGTAATTATAATAGTATACAAAAATACTAAATATGCACAAAACATATTCTTTGCATTTCAAAAGTCCTAAAAACTTAAAAACAATTTTATGGATGTTTATAATAAAGCGTTTAAAATGAGGAAAACATAGTTCATTATGCAAATCAAAAATAAAATGATATGAACAATTCTTCCTCAGAAAGAAACAGCCATTCTATTTAAATCCTCGTATAAGAAAAACATTGTATATATTTAAATGAAATAAACATAATGGACATTTGATCCGATTGGATCAGTCAACCGGTTTGTCTGACTCCAGGGTTTAGTCATTAATTGTAATAAGAATGCGTCACTGCAACATATCATATGGAAAATGTATTTGTCACTAAATACATATATTTTGGTAGTATATTTACTTTTTGGTTTTTAAAAAAACAATAAATTACTTAAAATTGTATTAAATACTTTATAAATGTATAACATGTTCATACAATATTATTTTATATCTTTGAATATAATAAATTGTCAGTTCTACTGGAATTTATATCATGACATTGTATTTCACAGTAAATATTTATTTATCGAAGTAACTAGATTTTTGTAAATGGTATTATTTTAAACTCTGAGAGATCGAGAAAACTATTGATTTTTAAATGAAGACAATTTTTTTCAGGTAAAAGCCTGAAGAATTTGAATAGGGGTTTGTAGCAAAATGGGTTTTTGATAGCAAATGAGTTGTAGATGTACTTTCAAGACGTTATTTATTGATTTTCTCAATAGTATTTTTATGCGCATTTGATATTTACCTCTTAAAACCAAAAACGTTTATAAATGGAAAAATAATAAATATTGTAGTCATTTTTACTATTTGTATTACTGATATAATATACACAGAGATGTCATACGTTAAAAAATACGTATGACATCTCGTTATTTAATACGTTTTTTAAAATCATTTTTATATCATTATATTATACTTTAAACCGAGCCCTACTTAGAATTGTTTAGTAAAATACATTTGTCATTACTTTAAAATTCAACAAATTTATATTATGACTTTAGTCTTTATAATTCAATTTTAAATTAAAAAATATTTAAACATTAATAAATATTTTATTTGTAAGTATATCTATTAATAAAGCACAAAAGTTATATACATTAGTAGTAAAATATTTTGTAATATCTTACAACTTTTATGAATATGCAAATAAAAATAAAAATTCGTAAAATAATTTTTACAATACAATATACAATATACATTTACTCAGATTTTTGCTCAGAATTGTCTTTTAAATGCGAAGATTTATCTTTGCTTTTCAACTAAAAATAATAATAATACAGTCTGAGGACCAATGGTCGATTTACCAACTATTTGAATAATTTTTTTTTATATTTTTGAATATGTTATGTTTTATTTTGTAAGAAATAAACAAAGTTTTTAATTAAATTATTTTTTAAATATATTTGGTTAGTCATATTTCTGTAAATTGTATTATTTCGATGATCTTATAAATTAATTTATTTCATACTTTTGACATTCTTTTAACCAGTTCATAATTTTTGTACACTGAAATACTTATAATCATATACAATGATAAACTATACACAATATATTATATATTTTTTGAATTCTTTGTTTGTGAATTTAATTTTAAATTAATTTATTGTAACTGATTATATGTACCTAACACTATTTTCTTACAAAAATCTAAAATGTTTATTTTATAAATTTTTTTCCTTTTTATAAATTATTAAAAATTGTCATTTTAAATTATTAACCCATATTTTAGCTTTATATTCAGATGCAAATTCTAATAAACACAAAGTATTTATGAGTCAATGAAATTTCTCTTTATACAAAAAATGTTCCCACCAGCAGTACAAAAATGTCTAAAACGCATTTAAATTAAAAAGTAAACTTTTAACTGGCCTTCATGAAAGCTGATCATTTACTGATAATAATATTATGTCTGTCTGATTATAATTTTTCACAAACTATATATTCATGCGGAGAAAACTTAAAATATAAAAAGTTCGAAGAACTTAATTTTACGATATTTTAATAATACTATTCAAACCATATTATGCACTTTAAAAATATTTATTACCCATCTCCCCCACAAAAGAAAAATGTCGTCCTATCAATTTTCTTCCCCCCTTCCCAACAATTACCTCCCCGGCAAATAAAATAATTCACCCAAATATTTTGTGAGTGATTTTTCTCTAATCCATATCATATTTTATAATCGTCAGGCTGTCCAAGCCGTCGTCGAATCCATCGTTCTTCTTAAAGCAGCACATTTTCGAAAAAAAAAAAAATTTATCATACTTACATGTACACGTTTTTCCGTCGGCTCCCAGTTTGAAGTCAGCCGGACATATGCACACGACGGCGTTTCGCAGCTGAGTGGTCGCCGCGCACAGGTACGCGCATCCGCAGCCCACGATTGCCGGTATGATGTAAACGGTACCGGAACCGTAATGGCTACCGGGATAAACGGCCCGGTAGAATACGTGCCGGTGGTCCGGTAAGTACGACCATCCGCCCTCGCCGTTCGTTTGACTGTTGCTCCAAGCGCGGCCACCTGAGTCAAATGAAAATCACATTAGTCAAACAACAATCCCAGTCATGTGATATTATGTGTTATCGACATATTATTATGCATGCCGAATTTTCTCGCCTTAGTGTTTTTGCATTTTACATTGGTCAGAATTTTCAAAATTTTTTCTCATTCAAAATTCATGACTAGTATAAATTTAAATTATATGGGTCAATAGGCGGTGGAAAAACTTGGCTCGTCGGGGTCGGGATACCGGTGGTGGTGGACATTTTGAAACTAAAAGCGACGACAAATAATTTCTTTCAAAAATACGATTCTGATACAACATGACTATGACTATTGGCCTTTACATGGCTAGTAAATATTTCGACATTAATATACATTGTGCAATAGTACATAGTATTTGGTATACGAGTTTCTTGCGTTTTCATTTTTCAATTTATAATGGTGTTCGGTCTTTTTCGACAGTGTTAAACATTATATATATATATATATATATTACCTATAATATAGTCGGCAACCAGTTTATTTGTTATTTTCTAATTTAAAATGAATTTCCATTATAAAAGATAGTTTTTCGTTACGCATTTGAAAACTACTTAGAAAATCAAAAAATGACATCTGTACCAACTAGAACGGGCTATTTATATATAACATTTTTATACCTGAAAACTCTCACTTTAATTATTTCGTCTGAAAAATGTATACATACATACATCAAAATAAAATTAGAAAACACATAACTGTATAACAAATCGCTAAGCTCAGAATCTTAAATAACCAAACTAATTCTATTTTCTATCCATATTTACGGTATTTTCGGTGGTTTTCCTTTATGCCTAAAAAAATAGTAGAAATTCTAAAATTTATCTCTCTAATATACCAACTAAAATAAATATTTTACCAGAATATCTCTTTACTCAAAAGATCCTAGTTGATTCCTTCTACAAATATTATAAATGTATATAAATGTTTATTATCTAATACCATTATAAAAACCATGGTAGTTTAAATTCTGCAGTATATGAACTATGAAATTTGTATTAATTGTAGATAAAAATGAATTATCGTCTGACGGTCTTTGGTATAATATTAAATATATTAGTTAAATTTACTGCTTTTCGATTTAAAAATCTTCAAATAACATCTGATAAGAAATGAAATGGAAGTAATTTTTGACTTATTTTTTTGAGTGGTATCTATAATAATTACTTCTAATGTATTATCTAATCTTATTTGAAAATATTTATGTAAAATGTATATCGAATGATATAAACAGAGTACACAAACATCAAACGATAATACGAAAGCTTTCCTTCTACAATTTCCCTTTGTATTTATCACATAATCATTTATTTAGATTATATCTATGGTAACAAGTACTAATGAATAATAAGTCCCAGGTTCATTAATTCCAGTTATCAATTACAAATCAGGTTCGAATATCAGTTATCGTCACTGATCTATTACTGAATACTTCTTAGATTAGTTTCCACTTACTCTAATTCTTCTTATTCAAATTTCATTTGAGTTCATTTAATTCATTCTCTATAATAAAATATACATGTTTATATATATTATATTAACAGTAGTGCGATTATGAAAAGGATTAAAATCTACTATTTCAATATTATAATTACAATAATATATATATTTTTTTAATGTCCAACATTTTTAAAGTACAAAATGAAGATTAAATAAAATTAATTTACATTTTTGATGATCAATTATTCTAAAAATTTTTATTGGAATTTATTTATAAAAAAATGTTAAAATTCAACATAGATATTTAATATTTAAGTTAAAATTATAATTTTCAGATTTTATTGCATTGATTTAAGTAAATATTATTTTAAAAGTTTATCAGTACATTTATCATTTATATTTAAAATTGTCTCAGTGGACATTATAGGAAATATTATTGTGGATTCAGAAGAAAGAAATCTACAACGAATCAAAATTGAAATTAGAATATATTAATAGAAAAATTCCACGATAACAAAAAGGCCAAAATAATATTTATCTAATATAGGAATGTTAATAGACTTTATATAGGCATAAAACAACATATATTGAGAACAATAAGTTATGGATAAGTCTACAGAATTTTTGAAAACCTAAGAAGTTTGTGGAACTGATTTAAATATGTAATCCTGCTGTAAGATGTGCTTTATAGAAGATACATAAGCAGTAGTATATTGTAAAACTGACCTCAGACAAAAAGACTTTTTCTAATATTATTTAACATTGTTCAAGAAAAAAGGGTGATGGATTTGAATGACAACGAACTGTTAGAACTGGTTGTCTCCGATTATCTACTGTTTTACGTAAACGACATTAAAATCAATACATAGTAATGCGAAGGAATGCAATACTCAATATTTCATTCATCGTGTATGGGAATTTTTTAGAAAAGTGAAATATTTCAATTACCTGTGAACTAAAAGAACAATATTTACAACGAAATTAAGCTTGGATTAAATGCGACATAATTTCAACTTCACAATTAATCATATAAACCATTATTAAGATGTTCAATATAGCCACTGTATGATACATATTTGATCTTCATTTTAATATATACGTGAAAAATGTTTGAGCATAAAATGAGACGAAGGAAAACGTCTAGAATAATTGAAAATAAAAATATTAAGAAAGATATATAAATCAGGATTTAATGTGGATTCAGGAAGATTCGTAAAAAAAAAGAATGATAACTTTCAAGAGCTATAGAAAAAGTCACATAGATACAAATTCTTATGAAATAAAATGATAGAATGGGATGGAGGTTTATGATGTACAGAAAGAACTTTGATAAGAAAAGTTATGGTAAAATGCTGTATGGTAAGATTTTATTAGGAGATATGGACATAGATGATTTGATAAGAAGGAATGGACAATATTAAATGTCATACTAGGCATTATTATGGAGTTAAATAGAGAACAATATTAAAAAAAAAAAAAGTTAAAGCGGTGGTAGACCTAAATGGTCCATTATACGTATTATTTTTAATTCATTTTTTAAAATCACATATACTATAATGTAAATAAATGTACAACAAATCGGAAAAAAATTTGATAAATATACCTTTCATTATACTCACGCTACTAATAAACGGTATAAATGTGTTTTAAAAGTAAAATAATAGGAAGTATATGTATTTAAAAAGTTATAACTCATGTTTAATTGAAGAGAATTTGAGAAAATGTTTTAATAAAATGTGTTTTTATTACATTTTCAAAGTTTGGTATAATAATAATAATAAATAATTTACGTTAAATAAGTTTATATATATTATACATTATTCTTATGCAAATATGTAATAAATAAGTATGATGAAAAAACAAAATTGAATTTAAAAACTAATTTAAAACTATTATTTGGCAATTTAATAGTGAACAAGAAGGTTGTGAATAATATAAGAGAATCATTTTCTTTGTGAAATTTCTCGTTAAATTACATTATAACACACAATTGTTTTTAAAACACAAAAGCCTTTTTTACAATGTTGAGCGTTTACCGGAAAACAAAATAATTAACAATATCTACATGGTAAAATATTTTGTGTTAAACGATTTATTGTTTACAGAAGGAACTCATAACGGGTGGTCCATATAAAAAAACAATTTCGTATAGTATAGGAAATATATTCTAACCACAATTTACATCAAAAATTAAATTTGAAACGCTATTTATATTGATCCATTATCTCAATCTTAAAAAACCTATATATATAAACAATATTAATTAAAATAATGGATATTAATTGGATAGATAGTTATTAAAAAAGGAGGGGCTTGTGGATGATTTTTTTATATTATAATGGGGTTTGCGAATCAAAAAAGGTTAAGAACACCTAGAATAATGTTTTGTAATTCTTCTAAATTATAATGAGAGAAACATGCTGATAAATACATTAGGAATAAATACTGGATGAATATGTAAATTATAAAACAGTTTAACTAATATATAAATGCTATTCAATTTTTGAAATATCAGTGAGGTTATATTTTAATGTTCATTTTATGATTTTTTTTTTATTATTTTTTATTTTTAGTTTATCATAAACGTACATATTATTAAAAATAAACATAGAGATGTACTTGCATGGCTTATATTTATAAATTCCTTAGTTTTATGGACATTTTAACGGTCCCCATCTTTATATTACCTACATACTTATAACAAGTTAGGACGTTTTTATGCAACTTGCAGATAAATGATGTGCTATAGAGTATAAGATGAAACTAGATTATTAGCGATAAACAACACTGTTTATATAGTAGTGATTTTTTAAAAATTTTTCGATAAAAATATAAATTAAAAATTATATGAGTATATCAAACGACGAAAAGATATGCAATTTAACGTATGAAAATTTAAAAACAAATATTTGTGTATAATAGGAAACATACATTTATTTTCGTATTTTCCGGTCGAAATAAATTTTGTAATATTTAGAACGTAAATTATTTAAGGGATATGTCGACGTGAGTTCTTAAAATTAAAATATCAAAAGGAATTATTTAATGTAAGTACAAAACAAAATATCCATTTTCCACTGTAAAACGTGGAGACTGTAATTTCAGAAATTTTCACCGGAATACAAAATAAATTTATTACTTGGTACTCCAAGTTTTCATTGTTTTCAATTTCGATCACTAAAATTATTTCAAAATATTGATGATTATAATATCACATTTTTATTGTAAAATTATTATTTTATACATAATAAAAATAACAGCAATAGAATAAATTAGACATATACGCATAAAAAATGTATTTTAAATATAGTACAAATTACTCCTAATTCTAGTTTTCTTCTCCTCTACAACCCACAAAAATGGTTTATTCTAAAAATAAAATATTGAATTTTGTGTTTGAGTTCTGAAATATATGTATAACAGAACCATTATAAGTATATGGAATAAATACCAATGAGGTGCTTTTATAAAATCTAGGTATATCAATTATTTAAAATGTTACAGATAGTTTTAGGAATCACTAGGTAATCAATAATTCTATTAAATGGAGTAAGAATTATAAATATTTTCAAAATTAATGTTAAGCAATAATATTGAATCATATTTCGAGTAAATATAATATTAGTACATAGACGTAAATAGGCCCAAAAATGTATTGAGCTTAAGCTCAATAGGTTTTAGAGTAAAAATGCTGTGAGCTGCTTCTCCAATATACAATTTTATTGATGCACCAAAATACAACTACATAATTATATATCGAATAAAGTAATAGGTAGGTATTTTTGCAAAAACAACATTTTTAATACCAAACAGTTGTAATTATTCTTCCTATTTTTCTTTTCATTCATTTTCTAAATCAATCTAAATACCTATATAACAGGAAATGTTTAAAATAACTTTGCCGAACTTAAATTATAACGTATTGGATAGTTTAAAAATATTTTAATAAAATTATCAGGGTGAAAATTTTTTCGTCTGCTTCTTAGTATTCTAACAAGGAATATTTAAGGCTAACTGAAAAAAAATAAAAACTTCAACAGTTGTGACTTCTTCACCAAACGATATTTAAAAAAAAGAACTAAAAAGTTTTTCTCTTTAAACTTGGTAATAGTAGTATACGATGTTAATCTTTAAATTTGATCGAAACACCACAATTTAAATTTTGCATAGCATGATTTCATTAGGTATACTTCATATTAGATAGACAGTGACCATAAATTCGGTTGTATAATGTGTTTTTAAATTTCATTTTTGTCTGTTTATAAATTTTTTATTTTTAAAGAATCTAATTACCTACCCCTTCACTCTCTTGAATTCACTCTTGTAACTCATTTTTCTCTCAATATGTTAAATATATAGCATAGATTGTATTATTATGGATACGGGTAGGTACTAGACATAGGAAAATAATATAATAGACATTAGGATTATAATTTGTGTTATGTGGACGTGAAAAAATTTAATTAGTTCTAGTATTCTATTGTTATTTTAATACATCGTATATTGATAATGTATGATGATGATTTTCTAAAAACTTATGATTTAATTAAATGTTATAAATTAAAGTGGACCTACGTATTATTTTTTTTTACCAATACAATGTTAAATCTAAAATAGTGACGTAGAATATCTTATATACGGTTTGAGATAGCTCAGGGAGGGCTAAGCCTTTCTAAGCTTCCTCCTATATTTACGTCTATGGCACAATACTCATTATATCAGTTCCATCATACTGAAAAATGGATTGTTAAAAAGGATTTTTCAATATATTACACATATATACTATATGTTAAGAACAAAATTACGAAATAAGTATAATAAAATAATATACTTTATGTAATAATAGGCGAATTTGAGATATTAAGAAAATTTAAATATATTTTTTCTACGTAGGTACATGAAATGATGTTCCTGCTAGACGAAGAATCGAATTTAACAAATGCGACAAAGTTCATCAATTTCCATTCAATTATAATTTATAACGAATAGGAAATTTAGTAGCAAATCGTTCTACGTTTAATGGATATTCTATTATCCAAATGGTGTTTAAACTATTTTCCGGAACAGTAAATAGGGTAAATAGTAAATATATCTAATGTCATGTAATAACTCGTCTATAAAAGTTACATCCTACTTGAATAATCATAATACGACGATACTTATTATGGATAATCGAAACTTGAATTTTAAAATTATCCTCCAGGAAAATAGTGGTGAAGGGGGGGGGGGTTAATACTACTATGGAGGAAAAAACGTGTCTTACGTCACATCACCTATCCATTATCGCATAATTGCAACAAAGAATGCAACTGTTTCAATGAATTATCCTTACCAGTGAAACCACCTCCACCGCCACCGGCCACGCATCCTCCACCACCACCACCAAATCCGCCGTATCCTTTGGTGTTTCCTCGACTCTTGTAACACGCCAAACCGCCGACACCTCCACCGTCGCTATCGATGCCACCGGTTCCCAGCAACGCCGAACCCGTGGTTTTCTTGTCTTCCGTATAGTTCCCTGGAGCCCAACCACCGCCAGCACCTGTTGAAAAATTACAAAACACAGTTAGTAATGTATCAAAAATCCGTCCGTCAAGGGTCGGTAGACGTTTTCGAAAAAATCAACTAACCAGCCGTATAATTACTTTCATGGTTTTACGATTTTCAGTTTATTTGTAACACATACCGAAATAATAAATAAATCAATAAAAAAATTGTACCAATACGTTTCAGGATAACGTATTTTGTCTACTTACTACTTTTTGTACGTACAATATATATGAACATTGAAAAAACCAAACAGTAAATGGTGAAAGCACTTCGCTAAACGAACATTGGTGGATGTATTGAATATGAAAACAACGATAAATGATTTCTTTTTATAAAATGACTATGAGCATAGCGCGGGGTAATGTTGTTTCCCAGTTTATAACAATTTTAACGTTATTTTTCAATGTTTTTATATTACGTTTTTGTTCTTGAGAAAATTTAAAGAGCTATCTTTTTAAATGCCAACTGCAACTGGTAACCCAAAATGTGTAGGTATGCATAATATCAATATATGTGCATAAAAAAAACAATCAAATTTCAATAGTTTATAAGAATTATTGAAAAGTGTTTAAATTGTTTTTTTCAATTTTTAACACATTAATATGGTGTACAATTATTTAACTTTCCGATACCTATTATAATATTATAATGTATAAAAATGTTCAATAGTCTTCCTACACTATAAAATATAACTAGAAAATCAAAAAATAACCTCTTTAAAATAGCAACTATTATACATTTTCTACCAGAAAACAGTTTACTCCAAAAATCCTACTTGAATCCATCTACCAGAATAAGTGTATACATAAAAAAATAAATAAAAAAAGTGTACTTCATAATTTGACCGGAGCTTTAGTGAAATAATTAAATAAATAAATAAACATAAATTAGTAATCATGAAAACCTTAGTTGTTATTTTCCCAACAAAAATTTTAAAATTATTATGAAATATTTCCATTATAAAAGATTTTTTTTTATGCTTAAAGAAACTACTGAATAGGAAAATCACTAACTAGAACTAATTTCTATCAAAAAAGTTTTTTAATTCAAAACTCCTACTCGACTCCTTCAGATCGAAAAGTTGCTCACAAGGAAATATGCTGTCAATTCACACAATAGTAGGATAGTTTTTCGTGTTGTCATTTTCATATTTTTTTATATAGTTTATAAATAATCAATTTATTTACAGGAATATTTAATGAATAAAATATATTAATTATTATTCAAAATTTTCAATCGTAATATGTCAAAACATTACATAATTGATTATTTAAACTTTAAACTATAACTCGTGAAACATATTAAGTAAATAAACATATTCCTAATTTGTTAATTTTTCTTTCCAAAGTGACTCTGAAATAATGTTTAGTGTAAATTAATCAGGTAAATATCTAGAAAAGTTTCAATCGGATACCAACGACAGTGAAATTTAGTCAAAACTGCATGTAATATTTTGATATTTGAGTCTTAAAATAGGTACGTATTATAGATAGATATTTTACTTTATACGATTCTGTTGTTAATTATATTAAACTTTGAAATTGGATCAAGAATCTAATTTATCATTCTAGAGATATTTTTTGACCAAAAATCACATCGTTGTGTACCAATAATCTAAGTTTTCTATACAAAGTATACTCGTACGTATTAAAAAATTTTCTTTTGTGGTGTGAAGACAGTTCAGATAAAATCGTATGTATGAAATATGATAAAATGGAAAAACACATTAACTTATGGTTATGTAGGTAACTATTGGTACTTTTTATTAGCAAAAATATTGAAAGATTTCAATACGAAATTTAATATTAATGTTTTGTCTTTATGTACAGTAATTTTAAGTAACTTATTTAATTAATTTTAATTTCAACGAGTTTGGCTGTTTATGAATACTTACTATTTTATCCACAACCATTGATTATAAGAGTATTATAACAATGTAAAACTGTAAGGGCTTCACATTTCATTTGGATGATTGGTATGTTAGACACACAATTCAAGGTACGAGCCATACGCCGGAGGGCAAAGTTTTGAGAATCATTAAAATAGCAATCTTATTAAATAGAGAGATCTGTAAAAATAACGATCGCTATGTAGGAATAACGATTATGTCAAGTATTTTACCCAGTTTTAACTTCGTTGTACTTTGAATAAAAGCTCAACGTTAATCGTTATTCATTAAATAAAATTATGTAAATTTAATTATTTTCTACGTGAAAAGTTACTGAAATGTTTATGATTTAAATCGTTTTAAGAATTTATTAATTTGAATACAATTACTATAATCCGAAGTTATATACCAGAATGGCAGTATTCAATATCAATTTACAACTATTAATAACTCATAATAACGTATATTTTAAAATGTAAAACTAATTTTTAATAATATACACAGATTATTGTATAATCGTGCCGATTATTTTTAATACCATACACTCGTACAGTGTAAATAATGTAAAACAAATCTTTAATCTATATGAAGCTTTTTTCCCTTTGAAGCACGAAACTCTAATTATTGTTCTAATCTCCAATTTATTTTGCAAAACCTCAATATATGGCATAGCAATATTTTGATAATATTTTATATTTGAATTTATGATAAAATGAGGTTTCATTTATTGAAGTGGTTATCCGTATTAACCACTATACACAAACAGATTTACAATTTTTAAATCACCTATCATAGACTCATCAATTGATTGGATTCTGGTAGGGTTGTAACATTATCTAAACGTTTTAACTAAAAAGGTCAGTGATGGCCTTGCTTTAAATAACTTTTCATTGTCTGCATCACCACGGCCTTTTTGTTCTGTATTATTATTGATGTGCAAATTTGACAAAAACCAACCAAATCTATTGACTGGCATAATTTTCGAAATATATGGACTCTAATTTTTTCAATTGAACTTCAATAATTCTTATAATTTGGTAGTTTTTTAATGCTCATTAATATATTAATGCCTAAAAAATATTCGATTTCTTCGAATGAAACTGGGTTATTATTAAGTAACTCCTATATTTTGCATAACGTATACATTTGTTTGATAAACTAAATGGTCAATGATTTTTTGAGGAAAAATTTGTTAAAAAGAACTGTAAGGGTCTATTAAATTACCAATAACAGATTGTGTTAGGCTGGCCCAAGGAATAAATCATGTTATAGAAACATCGATAAGAAAGTCATAATTGCATAGTGGTTTCATTGTGAAATCACCACTAATATACCAAATATTTATTACAATAATAATAAATTAAAATAAATTATTGTGTACTTACGTTTAAGGTAAATTAGAGATATAACACAAAAAAATCTCCACAATTTACTTTAGATTTGAAAAAGTTACAGTAAATTATTTATTGGTTGTGATGATAATACGAAATACCTTACCGGCACTGATAGTACATTTTTAATATCATCTATTTGGATAGTCTTGGAATAATGAAAAAATATCAATGAAAAGAATGATATCTAGCAATCATTTTAGAGTTATTTTTATCAATAAATAATCACATGTTTATAAGTAAAATAATAATAAATGTGTGGCTTATGCATTCAAAATAATAGTATTGAATACATTAGTTTGAAAAATCATATGCCAACTATATTATAGGTTTATAATATTATAAAGATAAGTAAGCAGCAATACGTAGGTAATTTAAATTGATGTAGGTATTCTAAATAAAAAAAAATATATATATATATTATATTGTATATGTTAAGTTAATTTAAAATTGTTTAACTTAACTTTTATTAAGTGATATTAACTTAATAAATAACAATTTATTTCAGACTATAAATATATATATTTCAGTGAAGTTCATTTTAAAATAATCAATACATTTGTATTTCAAATTGTTAATATAATCAAAATGATTAAATAATAATGTGTATAATGAGTTGTATTTGTCGTTTTTTAATAAGTAAGTATTCAAAAAATTATTCGAATCACGAAAATATGTAAATAAAACAAGAATACCTATAGAAACATCTATTAACATATATAACAATATTATTTTTCCCTTGGATTCATTTAATTTATTTATATTATACCGTTAATATTTTTTGTATCCTCCAAAATAGAAGTATTAATAATAATAATAATAATGTATAATAACTTTGTATACTTTAAAGATCATTTTGTACATAACCAAGAGTGTGAAAAATTTAGTGATTTTTTTTCTAGAAACTTGGAATTTGCATAGAGTATAGTATATAATATTTTAATATACTAAGATATTTACGTCATTGAGTTTTAATTTAAGTTTTATATTATATTAGTGCAGTATTTATTATTCATATAAAGAGCTATTTTAATGTTGGTACCTACCTACATAATATATTAATCTGCATTTGCATATTAATACATTTACGTCAAACAATTAATAATTGTTTTTAAAAGTTAATGTACACCATTATGTTTTTATTGAAACAAAGATAAAAAAATAAACCTTAGGTTTCATATGTGATTATTAGAATAGTGAATAATCTTGATAAAAATCTACCGATCGGATGTACGGTGGAGATTAAAACTAAGGTAGGTAGAGCTTAATATTATCAATATTATTCTCAGACGACAATCAATACTACCAATGATTGCTAGAAATCAATAAAAATGTAAAAATGATTGAAATAATGCGGTTATTTTTATAACAAATTCTCAATAATACCCAGTACACTATTATAATAATACTACTACTAATAATATTATATACTATACAATGACAATGAATTATTGATAGTGATAAATAAAAATTTTATATTTAATGAGACACATTAATTAATTTTTAAATATTTTGGTACTAGAGAATAATAAAAAAATTGATTGTAAACATACGATTATTATTATTATTCTATTTTGAATAATGCTCGTTGGTCAGCTTCAATTGAGATAATTTATATTTACATATATGGCATATATTCTTATAATGTATTTCAAAACTAGAATAATATATAATATATTATAATATTATAATTATAAATATGATATATCCTTAGGCAGACTTTGATGTTCTTTATTTTCGTAATTATTCTTTCTTTAAACGTATTCTACGCTACATGAATATACCTACCATAGACTCGGAACTTATAAATATTCAAACTCAATATTTTATGATTGCTCATGGACATTTTTCTCGTTTTAAAATTAACGATATTTGTATCGATTTAGAACATTCAAATTATCCGTGATTTATTCAATAATAATTTTGAATTAACAGCGTATTAACATTTTAGGATTTAGATTAAAGCCTATACAATTTTTAAAAAATTGTTATGTAAAAATAATTTTTACACATGTATAACAAACATATTGTGTTATCAATTAATAGAAAAAAAAAATTATTATTGTAATAATTATTTGATCAATAAATAAAATATAATATTATATCATTGAATAAAATAAAGCTTCATTTTTATTGGAGTAAATATCAGTTGCCAATGATTTTCATAGTAAATATTTAAATATAATTTTTATGAATTGATGTAAATACATATAAGTATATTTTTTTTAATTAATGATAACATTTTATTACAATATTGATTTTATAATAGTATTTATTTTTATTTTTATTCTGCAGAAAACTTTTTCAGGTAAAAGCCAAAAAGCGTAAAAAAAAGGTTTGGAGATAAATGGTTTTTCTTAATAATACTGTCAACAGGTCATTTTATAATTTTCCTAGAGGTATTTGTATGTGTGAAGGAAACCTATCTTTTATAATAGAAAATGTTTATAAATGGAAATATTACAACTATATTTGTCAGTTTTACTATGTGTATTACTGATGTAATATAAATGGTAACGAAATGAAATTTTTTAATTCTTTTGTCATTAATATTTATGTTGTTATATTTCATTTTTGATCGATTCTCATTTTGGATGGTTTTGATTTAAATATGTGATTTTCAATTACTATTAAATTCATCATGGTTATAATGTCTTTACAATTATTCAAAATATATATTTTTATATACTGATCATATTTTTTTAAAAATATTTAGCAAATTGAATTAAATTTTTTGAAAAGGAAAAAATATGTCTTGTTTGGTAATTGGTTGTATATTCCATAATGGGATTTAATAACAGTATATTATGCTCAAAATTGTATATAACGTTCAATTTGTGTAATTATTTGCAATTTTAAAATTCAATATACCTGCTATAAGATCTAATTTCAATTATAAGGTTCCAATTCAAATTTTTCACAATATTACTTCTATAGTTGTATTCGAACAATAGCACAATGGAAACGTTTCAAATGTTTAAAATTTAATAACTTCAAACATCGTATAAATGGGTCTTGAAATTATAGTTTTTTATCGCATTAATAAACCAGCAAGGTAGATTATTATCAACGGAGTAATTTATCCAAGAAGTCTGTTAGGGTTTGTTTGGTCATCAACTATTTAAAATTAATCAGAAAAGTACCTACCTATCTGTTTTAAAAGAGAAGAGTAAGTGAATATAGTATCTTGCATGTTTTCTTCTAGAGTTGTGATTTATATACTCGTAAGACATAGTATCTAGATTCTTGATACTTAAAATAAATTTATTTGCAGAATAGATATAAAATGTTGTTTATTTTATGATAAGCTTTTAAGATCACTGTAATCATTTTTAAAAATTATATTTTAAAAATGTTTTCTACGTGATTAAAATAATAATTAACTTTAAAAATTATCTGTTATTGTTCTATACGTAAGTATTCAATATAAAATAACGACAACTAACCAGATAATGAACATCATACATTTAAATTTTAAATTGTATGAAAAGTAAGATAACTTTGTTAAGTTATTGTTGTTTGAACATATTTGTTTTTGTTTATTTAATATCAGTCATTTAATAACCGATCGTTCACAAATAAGCTTTTCGTTGACAAATGTTTTTTTAACGTCAATGTTAGATGTAAATTAATAAATAAAATTACGTGAAAGTTTCATGTACAATATTTGTATTTATCTGTTTATTCGAGAACTATACTTATATGGTTAAACGGTTCACGTTTAAAACAATTTAAAGTAGAATGAAGAAGTTATTGATTTAAAGATAATATGTTACGTTTATATAAATATACATATTTTATTTTAGTGAACAACTTTTTTTTTTTTTTTTGAAAAGGCGTAGGTTTATTTTTCCCTGCAGATGTTACATAAAAACATAATAATATTTTCAATATACCGAAATATGAACGAGATATTTTCATTTTTTCCTTAACAAAATTTCCAAATCTTATGTGTTTTAGAAATCACAATACATCAATAAACTTACGAGTACATTAATTTAGTTGTACAATTATAAATGTATTCATTGTCGCTAGAATTGAATTACATTGTACGTAATTGTAATCATGTTAAATATGGAAATCAGATGCATAGGCATACAAAATAAGTAAATAAGTAATTAGGATTTCATATAGAAATATAAAATTAACGTTAAATAATTACAATTAATCAAAGTATTTTAATATGCAATTATTAACAATATAATATTAGTAACATTAATACATTTTTCGTGTAGATGAACCTATGAAATATAAATTAAATTTAAATTTTCACTTTAAATTGTTGGAGGAGAATGACAGGAAAAACTTTTTAAATTTCAAAACCTATTTTCTAAAAACTCGAACAATACGTTCTAATCACTCAATGTTTTTAATTGGATTATAATTATAATATAAACTTATATAAAAATATTTAAAAACAAAAAAAGAAATAAAATACAAGAATCAAGAATGAAGAATCATACCCAAAAATTAAATGATTATTTAAAAAAAAAATACTTAAATTCATTTAATATGACAAACAAAATATTGTGTTTGTATATAATATTAAATTTATGTTTAAATATATCTATAGGCTTTAAAATAACTTTTTTAGGTACGGTTAGTTTAACAATTATTCACCTAATTCAATTACAATACCGTCTATTTTAAGGGCAAAATTTGATTGAGCGTTTTAAAAGACCAAAAAAGATGTATATTAATATTTGTTTAAATTCCGAATGTTTCTTTACCAGAACTTTGTAAAATATTTTTGTGAAAGCTTATTAATTACATAAGTTTTATTTTATTATGACACCACAAATACAAAATAAAAACGCACTATACCTACATACTATATTCATATAAGTAATAGATTTCGAACGAAAGAATTCCATTTAATTCTCACTGTAGGAGTAGTGACTGTCGAATTTTTGCGTATTAAACATTCGATATTTGATTTACTGTATTTGAAAACAATTTATAACCTAATTGCATATGCACATAAAATATTATTTGGTGATCGAATATAATGTATTCCATTAAATAAACCCTATTAATTACTTTTGATTATTATTGTAACGAGACAATATGTTATTTTTAAAATAAAACACGTCGGTCGTACAGAGGAATAATATACTATTGATCGGACGAATATTCTCTTGCCGTAAAAGAGTTTGGTCGTATATATATATAAAATATTATTCGTATTTTTGTTTACATCACAATATATAACATATTACTCGTTATATTTTTACACGCCGAAATATTCGAAATAACAAAAAACTTTGTGAAAAGAATATGAGTAACACGAATAAGTATAACTCCGAAAGTCTAATGCAATACCGCGACCACGATATACGAGTAGGCAGTAAACATTATTAAGGAATTATGTGTTTTAGGTTAGAAAGAAAAAAGACGATACATCAAATCGTACTTATTATTCAATCTCACAACATTTACAAGACACGTTGATCGCGAATAGAGTTAAGTATATTTGACACCGTACCCAAATGTAAAATATCCCATCAAATGGTTAGCATGAAAATATCATTGGTTTTTAAATCTGTCTGGTCAACCTTTTAAAGGGATTTTTTACTTAAAATACTTATTATCAAATACATTGTTGAGAAAGAATGAGAAGTCCTATTTTGCGGGCTCACTTTAAAATGTAAACAATAGTTTCTATGAATTGGTAATTTGTTGGTAAATATAATATGAGAAAAATGTATATTTTTCAATATGTACGTATTTAATTAAACTGAATGACCTGATGAATACATTCAATTTTAAAGAACGTGTTACTTTTAATTTTAACGTGCACGTAAACGAGATTTTTTACTCATTGAACATGAACTTGAATGAATTCAGTTTATATATATGAACGTTCCAAACACTGAGTAAAATATTACACCTTCCTTAAGTAAGGTAAATAGTTTATAAAAAGGAAAGTTTTAAAAATTCTAATAGTAACTTAAAATCAAATGATCAGTATAGAATAATGTTTTTGGAGAGGAACAATTTCCAAAAAAGACGGAATATCAATTACTAAAATAGTTAATGTTATTTAAAAATAGTCAAAAATCATGTTGAACAAACAATATTGAAAAATATAATTTAAATAACGTGATACATCGACGAGGTCGTCTCTAAAATAATGTCTTTTATAAATTTTATAATATGAATATTAAGTACTTCTAAAACTATTATTAAATGTATTTATGTTTATTTTTTGTAAACATAATTTTGATCAACTATAAAATGTGCTATGGACATGGGACTATTTTTAAAATTTTTAACTGTGAAATTGTTATTTTTCATAATATTTCTTTAAAATTTTCTTTTACAGAACCCGTTCAAAATATATGGTGTGGAGTTTTTTAATGTAAAAGATACTCGGAGGAGGTTTTAGTATACATCTACGAAAATGATGTTCGGTATAACTATTTTCAGAGGTTTTTGATTTGACTAAATTTTCATCTAAATGTTGCATAGTTACATTGATATAAACATTATGTATTCCTTTAATCTTTACATACTATTATATTGACAAAAGTTAAACGGGACCATTTTTGTCTGATTTACGACTGCTGTGTATCTTATTATGTTAAAATTTTTGGCAAAAATTTGATATGTACAAAAATGTAGAAGAATCAAATTTTAACATTACGCAGTCGAAGATATTTAATGTCATTATGAATAATCATAAAAATAGAGTATCGTTGTTGAAACAAATACCACTATTAGGTAGCATTTCGATCATCGGGTAGGATACGGGTTTTGAATAACTTATTGGATTTATAATCAATGATAAATTGATGCTGTCGAAATACGACTTTGAGTGGAGCTTCGGTGTAATATAAATGACTAATATTAGTGTAAAAATTAGATGGACAATTTTTAAAAAAAAATTATTTGAATTATAAAGAAATAACCTATTTTTTGCTGTTTTTTCTTATGAATTTATAGAAAATATAAAAAAAATGTTCTGCTGGTGAAATTTGTTTAAATGTATAGAAATGGGCAATCTTAAATAAAATCGAAAAAATAATATCCCAAAAACTAATACTTGCGGAAGACAATTTACTAATCCGATGTTAGTCTGGTTAAATTATAAAATATCAATGATCTTATAAGGTAAAAAACTACTAAATATGACAATCTATTTTTACAAAAAAAAAAAAAAAAATGTAGGTACTTATTTAAAAAAAATTATAACAATTTGATCGCCTTAATTGTCGATAACATAATCATTAATCTTTACTAATTTTTTCATAGTACATCATTTTTCGTCGACAAAATTTAATTTTTCAAGAATTTTGGAACTTGAAAAATTTAGGAAGTTTTAAATCTTTATGAACCACTATTTGTATAGTTGAATATAATATAGCAATAATACCGATATGGCAACACATACCTGCAGGATTTTCTCCAAATGATGGTGCTGTGATGGCTGGTAACCTGATGTTGGTACCGTTACCGTGTTGACTCCGGTCGTCCTTGAATGGTCCATGTGCCAATCCGCCTCCACCAGCGCCAATCACCAAAGGCATGAAGCCAACTTCCCGCGAACCCTTATATTTTTAAACAAATTAAAATTAATACATACATTTTAATAAGACAATTGTTTAACGAATATAATAAAATTATTTTATTCATGTTTGTATAATTTGTCCTTGAGATATTCGAATTTACAGTGGCTCCTAGAATCCATTTCATTCCACGTTTTATATAATTAAAGTTCTCGAGTACTCGCCAACCTCTGAAAATATTCGCTAATACTATAATACCTACTGCTCAAATAATTTAAATTATTAAATTCATACTTTTCACGATTTATGATTAAAAATTATTTACAAATTTTAATACACTTTCATGAACTTAGATTTTGCAAATCAAGTGCCTGTCTGTTTATCAAGAAACCATTTACACCAAACCCAACAACTAAAAAATAAATCTACGAGTCATTCAATTCATAATACATGATTTTATTTGAGACGGGGGTTCATTTTTCAATTTACCCAAGACCAATTAACATTAGTAAATTTATGTTGGTTTTGTTTATATAAATAGTAGAAAATTAAAATATGTGTGTAATAGATTATTCTGTTCAAAAAGGTATTTAAAAACGCGTATAGTAGCATTTAAATAATGTTTAAAAATATAATAAACGTGAACAAATATCAAGAGACCTTTTTTTTAATTATCATTTATTTTTACTACAAATATTATTACAAACAATTATAATTTTTATAATGTGAATTAGACGATAAAATTATACTCCTCATATTTTAATCGTTTTCTAACTGTATTATTTTTAATCTCTTACATTCTATTTTATTAATAAATATTATCATATTGATTATTGACATCAGCATCGCCCGTGGGATTATTTTACAAAGTACTCCATGGGTAATGTTTTTTATTTATTCAACGACCCAAATACCAACGGTTTTTTTATTCGATGATTGTTGAATTCATATTATTCTAATTGAATTTTTGCATATGATAATGATTTAGATATTCTATATAATATAATTTTACGTATATATGCAGAGTATGATACTGGTGTCTCGATTAAATGAATGAAAAAATATCATTTAAAAATTTCATTTTACAAAATCGTTATTTTTTTGTGTGTACATTCTTTTTTGATAATTTTTAAGTACATAAATTTAATAGCCAAAAAAATTATTACGAATTATTAAAAAAAAAAAAAAAAAAAGTGAAATTAAATGTAATATTATAATAACTCTAACAAATGAATACTGAAATAGCATAAATTAATTGTATAGATAAGCTCTTGTATACATATAATTGACCAGTTAAAATTATATTATGCGGATTATATTTGGGTTAAATAGATAATCAATAAGATAAAAATCCTAATTTTTGAAACAACATTACTCAACGAATTTATCATAAAAATATCCATGTTTTATTTTTACATTCTGAGTATAGCGATCAATATATAGATTTTATACAATGATATATTTTTAATTAATTTTTTTATGTACGTCACCATTTTTTCTGTCCGAAGTAGAAATCAAGAGATTTTTGGCACAAAGATTTGAATTCGTTATTTTTTTGGTACTTTATAAAGGTAAATTTTTTATTTTTTAAGAAATTTTCAAAAGCGTAATGAAAAACGACCTGCTATGTAGGAAACATCACAATAAATATTTATAAATTAATTATGATTACCAAAAATATAAGTTATATCAATTGTATAATATTTATCACTACCAAATAAGACAATAAAATAAAATAGCATTTGTTGATGTAGTATTATTTAATAGTCATATAAAGGTGGTAATAGTAATACCACGAATTAAGATGGGATACCGAACGGTACTTTATCAAGTGAAGACAGAATGTTCTTTTTTCCCAATTTGACTTATAGCGCTATTTTGTTGCGATAGTGGATTATGAACTAATACAGTGTGACAATTTATTCAGAATCTGGGACAATTTGTCAATCGAACTTAAAATTTATTATTTATTTATATCTCTGGTGATAACCCTGATAAAATTATTATAACTGAATAACTCGTGTTGATGATAACTGATAGTTTTATTTATCGCATTAGTTCAAAATTCAACGCTGTCATCATTTAGCGTTGCAAGACAAATTTAGTAAAAAGAACATTTCAGATCGGGTAAAACAATGATAACAGATCACCGTTTGGCATCCTGTATATATTAATTCGTGAGTAATACAAATATGAGTATTACTATTATAAACCGAAGCTTTGCTTAGAATTAATATATTCACCACCAGTACCTATCCTATCCAACAAGCAAAGTGTTTCTACCCCTTACTGGCCGGCTTTATGTACGGATTTTTGATACTTAATTGTTCACTAATAAATGTTAATAAACCATAATGTTATTAGTGGATTCCATCCAGAGGTAATAAGTGATACTGGTTTCTATTCAGAGTATTTTACACGCTTTAAAGTTTTTAGGAGGTTCAACTTAATTAATATAAGAATATATTAATGAATATTTGTATATCAATAATTTAAATATAAATTCAAAATCAACATTACATTTTATTGTTTTGTATTCCAGATAATTATTAGGCAAGACAAATGTTTTATCAATAGTGTTTATTACATTTATTATAAAATGGTTTTTTTCACACATTTCAAGACACTTCAGAGACATGAGTTAAAATTTTTAAATATTTATATTATTATCCAAGATTAAATTAACTTGTTTTTAAACCTGTATTTTGAATCAGTGTAAATATTTTGAAAGTTAATACTTTGAAAAACGACTAATAATGTGGTTTTTATTTTCTAATTTTTTGTAATGTTTTTTAGTTTGTTTTGCGTTAAAATATTTTGAACATTAAAAACTATTAGCAAGACATATTATCGAAGTTTTTTATAGTTTATTTTTGAAATTTTTACGTTTGAATATTGACTTGTAAACTTTCACATTCAAATATTTTAGATTTTTACAAAATATGTACATAGTTTATTGATAGAAAGTGCGTATTTTGGTTCAAACAATATATCATTTGGCCGTATACTGAAAATTTCTTTAACAATTGCTTCCAGTTTTTCTCTAAGTTCCTCGATAAATTGGTACTTAACTGTAAAAACAAAAGATCCACCACCGCCTCCACCGCCTCCGTTGAGCAGGCGTAAGTCATGTAATTCTCTGAGAGCACTGCCTGTTCTAATGTATTGTTCACGTTGGCATGCACCGTCATGTTTTTCAAAAGTCTAAGATATAAAAACAAATATTTAATAAAAAAAATTATTTTATATTCCATAATTAAATTAATAACATTAATTAGAAAGTAATGAGAAGCAATTTCGTTTAAAATGACAATTCTGTATGAATTTAATGGACACACACACACACACACACACACACACATATATATATATATATATTTATATTATATATATATTAAAAAATGTATGTATTGAAATCTAAAAATTTTTTACAGGACTAGTTTTATTTTATATAACATGAAAAATAAATTATTTATCATTGCATTCAAAATATTCAACACACACACCAACCGGTATCCTATCTAAAAGCAAAGTGGTTCCACCTGCTACCGATGGAATTTGTAATCATTTAGAATTTAATAATTTAGGTAATGCTCCGAGGTAAAAAAAAATGTAGATATATACAATAATAAATATTAAAATGTTACAAAGAAATCAATCGACTAATAAGAACATATTCAATAATTATTATTCTAAATGTAATCCCCCGATTAAATAAATAGAGATTAAACGTGAATCGCCCCATATAATGTCTATTATATTATTTGATAAAATTTCAGTTCATTGGCTATACTCGTTTGAAGTTAAATTCATAATTTCGTGTATCAATTAAATGGAGATTTTATTTTATATCCAGCTAACTTCCATAATAATATAGTAATAATTATTGTATAGTAAATTTAGAAATGTTGGATCGGAAATATATTTAGAAAACCCGAAAAATAATGATATTTATATCATGCTACTATAGTAGTTGGTATGTGTTGACAAACGTTACGTGTTAGTGCAAACGATAAATAAATATATTTTCCTGATTTTTTCACACTACAAATATGAAAAACTAATTCACGTGACCATATGTTGGTCTATTAATTGTACCAAAATTACAATATATTCGTACACGATTGTATAAATAATGCTAAATAATTTAATCTTTCAAAAAAAGGTTTTCAGAAATTGTCAAAATTTAAAATTAAAAAATGTAAAAAAGAGGCAACTATATTGCATAGATTTTAAAAACAATTAACCAAATATAATATTTATTGAATCTAAATTTAATTTCTACTTACTTTTCGGCAGGCATCTCCTCCTTCTTGACCGACTAAAATGTGCAATTGTTGGTGTTTGGACAACTCAACAACGGCGATGGCCGTAGCTCCTTTGGAAATTCCCATTCCATCAGCGCCTTTACCACCTCGAGCTCCTCTCGCAATTATACTGAATCCAAACATAGGTCATTTAGACATTGGTTATAAGTATTAAATTTGAAAATAATTTACATCTAACCCAATTACTTAAAAATGTAAAAATCTTACCCGATTATCAATTAAAATATGATTTAAGAAATATATATACAAAAGTCCTAAGGATTTATTAAACACTTCAACAAGACGGCTCAAAACTATTTATTACCCAATTGTACCTATATTTCATTTGGGATACGGAAAATTAATTAAATTGATTATATGCTTCTAAAAACCGCCACTGTTAAACCATTTTTTTACAACTTGTGTTGAATGTTTTAATGATCTAGTGAAGAAGTTAGATCGTTAATATTGTAATACTCAGAATAAAACTTAAATGATAAAACGATAAAACATTAAGTGAAAACTATCCTAAAGACTGAAATGATAATTAATGAAATTTAATGTTGAAAATTATGTATAACATATATTTACTTCCAAACCATTGTAGTAAATTCAAGAAAAAACATTAAGATAATATTATGGAGAAGTGTAATATTAAACTTAGTAAAATACATTACAATGGTCATTTTCAAAAACGGATATGAAGCTAATTTAATTTGTGATTATGGTGTTCTGTATTTTTAGGTTATGTTACAAGAAAGACTAACAAACGACATCTTACATCATCGACGGTATTTATTCGACTAATAAACTAAATTATACATATAAATTACAATATCATATTATCATCAATGTTAGCAGTGTGACCATTGTTATCATACATAACAGTGATGAGGGGGATTGAGTGGATATATTTGTGAATGAAATATATACTGTTGAAATAAAGGTAATTTATATATGCCTACGAGTAATGTAAACATGATTGTAATTTAGATGGTTAAAGGATTAGAATCCTTTAAAGTGTGAGATGATTTATTATTCTTTGAAGTTTGACATATTTACTCATCCTAAATTGAAAATATGAGTAACAAAAAAAAAAAAAAAAGTTGTATTTTATAAAAATGTAAATTTATGTGTATAATATATGATGGTTAGCAAAATTAAAGTGATTTTTTTAAATTTACAATTGTTACTACTCAATTAAAATATTTAATTATTTCATTGTGTGTAATTAAAATTATTCAAAATAAACTATTTGCTTGTTGAATCGTGGTCATCGTAAAACAAGTTTTAATTAAAAAAACAATCGAGTACCAGAGGGTTAAATTGAAGTGTTAAATGTTTAAAAGCTTTTCAAAATAAAACTTTATCCATTCGTTTATCTACTTATCGCGTATTCGCTAAGTTTTTTTTAATGAAACCTATCGAATATACTTACGTGTATACTCCTGTTTCGGGTACATGCCAAATCTGCACTCCGTCCATGTATGTGTCGTTCACTACAATCACAGAAACGGTACTGTTCGTGTATGCAGCTTCGCACGATCTATTACTCGGACCCAATCTTCCCTTGGATCCACAACTGGTAAATTTGTAAACTGCAATTAAATAATAATCATTCGCAATTTTGCATATTACTCTAATGAAAATTTCAACATAATGGAAAATATAATACATCAACAATATTTTCAATTTAGAAAAACACGAAATAATTATTTCGTATCATCTCAAACTGGATTCGGATTATTTGATAATAGCAGGAATGATTGGTACATGGCTAAATATATAGGTATGACGACAACAAGACGTGTTTTGGTTGCGGATTGCGCATCAGTTATTAATCCATGATTTTTCATGGAAAAGAATCTCAGCTGGCAGTGATTTTTATCACCGGCTTTCTGTAAATGATAATGATACGTTTTGAACTTGCTCATTGTAACAATAATAATTTAGTAAAATCACCGGCCACCGCAGAATTTATTGTATAATTATTTGTCAAAAAAAAAACTCGTGGATACCGTCGTTTTGTAGTAAAATAATTTATCATTATTATTTTGAATTTCGATGACTGATAAAACTGATTGATATAAAATCGCTGCCAGTGGCGGCCATGACACCTGCGTATCACAAAGTTGCGATCATACCTATATATTTAGCCATGGATTGGTATACATATTTTACAAAATTTGAAACTTATTATTTCTAACAATGTCGTAAATGAGAAATTTTAAATAATATTTGTGTGTGTTGAGTAATCTGAGTTCAGTATTTGACGACCTGTTTTAATAATTAAAAAGCAAAAAGTCATCTAGATACAAAATAATATGATGGAAGTCGGCTCATCGTTCCTTCAGTCCATAGATATTATATAGTGCATTATTATTATTTTTAATTTGAAAACAAAAGTAAATCATTGAATTCAAAAGATGATTTTAAGCGAAGTTTGGTATAATTATAAAACTAAAAAAGTATGCGATGGAAGAATTTTGTTCATCAAACAAGAAATTCTTGTTGGATATATTACATTTGTAAGCAATGATAAATCATTACAATCAATGAAACGAATCTGAATGGATTTCCAGTATAATATTTATATTTACTATAATAATAGGTATAATTTTTAAAAAATGGTATTCGTGACAATTTTATTTTTTATTAGAACTAATTGTTGAAAAGACACGACAAATGTTATGACATTTTTTAGTTTTCAGCAGAAAATTTTCTTTTTACGATTTAATAATATTAGTGTCGAATTTTTCAAATTTTACGGTGTAAATAATACCTGTTGAAATTGAAAATTGCTATATCGAATATTACAGGTATAATATATTAAAAATAACACATATTAAATAATAATAATATTAAATGTTTAATCAATCTATAAATAAAATGAAAAATTTTAAATTGTAACTACCAAAGCATGTTCTTCATACTTAACATTTTCAAAATATTAATACGAAGGTATACATATTTCAGCTAGTTGAGAGAATAATAAAAAAAAAAATATATAGATATACTAAATAACTTTATTTTATTCGAGTTCATAAAAAAATGCAATATAACGAGTCACCCTTTCCAACTCATCCTGCTCTGTTTACGGCATTGCAGTAAAAAAAATAATAATAAATAATAATAATAATAACTCGTACAGCGATAGATTCATTATTTCCGATCGGTCACCTAATAATCATATTATTATATAATGTAATTTAAATATTCAGAAGTGCTTCAAATTTTGTCGTTTCTTGTATGAAAAAATCAATGATGGTTATTTGCGTTTTTCATCGGTTTTATATATTTAAATATAATATGTCCTTGTACTACAAAAAGTGTAAATTCATATTGTATATTTTTATGTTTCAAATAAAAATAAAACAATATGGTTATTTCTATATCTTCGACCGACGTTGTAAAATATCCTCTAAAATGTATAAATAAAAAGTTATAACTTGGATTTTGGGTACTTCATTTTCTTCATACTTATAGTATTTACCTACCTACTTTTCTTTCAGCGTAATTTAATGTCAACTTATTAAAGTCATAAGATTTTGTAAAGCAGTAATGAACATGGTCATATAAAGTAACGATTGCTATTTGAAAATTATTCCGATGTTTTATAAAATCTTGTCGTATTGATAGTACCTACTGACGATTTATGGTTTAAAAAATTAGCCTATTGAACCCATAAATATTTTTAATATTTCGTTCACTGTCTTACCTTTATAATATATGTTATAATCACCATAATATAGCAATAAATAATAATATTTGTTATTGTTCATGCTATATTATCTATTTTGGTAGAAGAGGGTTCGGATATTAAATTATTTTGGTTCAGTTTTATGAAAATAGTATTTTAAGATTTTATTCTCGATTCTATTTCTTAAAATAAAAGAACGGATTCTGGTTTGAACAGATTTTTATACCTTTGATTAAAATTTTTGAAGTACAATAATTATTTTCTAATATCTTTTAAGTTTTAAAGTCGAAAACTGCCCATGAGTTAACCACATTTTGATATTAGAATATTCCAACATAATTTAACTCTAATGATAGTGTCATGGACTTTTAGGCTGAACAGCATCGCTGTGTCATGAAATAATTCTAATTGAATTATTACTTATGCTTTCTCCGTGACAATTTAACAAGATTGTTTTGTTATTTTTAAATAGGTAATCTGTAATACTCAAAAATACTTTTGCATAAATATATTCAATGCATGTATAATAAATATATCAGACATGAATTAATGTGATGCAATGCACCAAATCCTAATAATCCAAAAATATTGAATTCAAATATACGGCCAAATATTCCGCGTATACAAAATGACGTTCTCAGCTGATTATATTATAACTAGAATTTTCGATTCTAATCTACCACCGATGGTTGAAATATACTAGGTTATTGCAAATAGCCTTTGTTGTTATCACAAAAATAAAATGGCAGCGTAAGGGTATAGTTTCTTATAATTACCACAGAATGGCTTTCGATTATATATAAAATTAATTTAAATAAATATAATATATAAATTTCAATGAACAAAATGTTCAATTTATTCGTTAAATATATAATTAATAAAGTTATTTTATAATTATTAGTAATTTATATTTTATATTATTACATATATTACTTTATATTTTATCAGCCAATCAAAACATCGCTCCTTACGCTGCCATTTTAATTTATGCAAGTGATAATACTATTGAGGGGGGTGGGGGGTACAACTGCAATAACCTAGTATATTTCAACCACGGGTGGCAGATTAGAATCGAAAACTTTAGTTATAATATAATCAGCTGAGAACGTCATTTTGTCAATAATAATCGATTTTAATATGCCACGTTTACAATACAACTCTGTAATTATCAGCTATTTAATAAACAAATAGTCGATCCCATTCCAGTACTCAAACTAGTATGGACGGACGGCCACTCATATCTAGTTTGTAAAAGGGATTGCAACACGTATATTGCAGCTCTCCGTCAGTCGATATTATTACTGCATGATGCATGGTATCATTGAACGTGTATGTACTGATAAGACTCTATGGTCGAACCCTACAGACAACGAGGCCTTGTTTTCTAATCCGACTCCAGTTGCATTGGCGACTATTTCGTCGTCTGTGTTATTCTAATAAAATCTACTTTGTTTTTTCTTTCAATCTAAAACCTACCTATATCTCCGCTTATTTTTCTGTTTCCATCTTTATATACTTTATACTTTCTTTTCTCACAAAGTAAGTGTTGTAGATCAAAATTGAGACTATTAAGGAGGTCTCATGCTTGCATCTTGCCACACTCGCTCACCATACTCTGAATTAAATGGATATCAAGACCGTAACCAATTGCTAGAAATAGTTAAGTTTGAAATTGAAATCCCAAATCCCTTTTTATTCGTCCAAATACATAATATTTCCATCAACTTGTTTATTACATAACACAAGTGATTGGCGTGGTAGCATTCGTCGAACTCACGTAATACCTTTCTACTAATTTTATCCTATTCGCGTGTCGGGAAAAGTTTAATAATCGTACACTTATCAACGTCGACCGACCAGAACTTCGATCAAGAAAGAGTAAGTGGATTTATATTCACCTTAAGTTCATTTTCCTTTCCACATCTACTGTATAAAGTCATGAAACATTATTGTAGGTGGTTCTTAGGCGACACATAAAATAATATATGTTGTATACCTTTCGTTTAACACGTAATTTGACTTCGGACACACGACGCCGCGTATATACGCACGGCAGGGAATCTATACACCCGCGCCGATATAAAAACGTAATAATCATTGTCCCTTTCTATAAAAAAATCATTCGGAATAAATTAATGTACGTAAACATAAGACATTTGTTCAAAATACCATAATACTCACTGTCCCTTTTATTTCTACCCAAACATATCCGTTCATTGTACTACGATATACTGTATATTATATAATATATACATATATTTTCAACAATACCGATTACACCAATTTTTACACTTATATGCAAATTATATACCTATAAATACATACCTACACGTATATACTAATATCTGATTATCCGCATATTATTATCAAGCCACCACATTTCATTATACATTATTATATTATTATATTATCCAAATACAATATAATATACTATTTTATCCCATACTCCCCTTCACCTATATCTTCTTCTATTTCATTGCATGGCAAATCCTTAATTTTAAATGTAGAATATACTTTAAATGCTCCACCAAAAAACCTATTCTATATACCTTCGTATTTTTTTGCTAAAATTGGTAAATTAAAAAAAAATCCTTTTAGGTTCCTTTCCACAAATCATTAAAAATATCGATAAACACATAGCGATTATCGTTAAATTACAAATTGTTATAATAAATAATATTCTGTAATAAATTTTGAACCGTAAGTTTCAAACCTTCAAAAATGTAATTTAATAAATTCCTTTTACGTAACTCATAATTCTTGGATCTATGTAAAATATAATCTTATTTTTACGAAGTATTAATACAATTATAATTATTTTAATACTATCGAGAAATTATAATAACGGTATAAATAATATTTTCAAAAAACTAGGGAGATGTGATCATTATGAAATTTACTTCATATTCATTTATATATTGTTTTAATTATTTATGTTATATATTTTATTATAAATAATTTTATAAAAATGGAAAATACTTTAATAATAAAAAAAAACTGAGTAGTTATTTACATTTTAAAATAATTCAATCAGTTTTCAGACTAGAAACTGCTCAATCCATTTTTTTTATTTATTAAATTTTTCATGTAATTGAAAACCGTTAAAAAACATTAAGTTTTTTTACATAGGAACTATGTATTATTTTTAACATTTTTACTTACAATAAAAACATAAATATACATAAAATTAGTAAGTATCGGAAAATTCCAAATCGTTAAAACTAATTACAATTTAATTAAAAAACGAAAAATCGAGACGAGATAACCGTCGATTAACTCATACTTTGCGAGCCAAAAACACGCATCAATGCACCATGACCGGGATCAAGAGCAAAAAAATATTATGTTTAGAATATGGGTTTCAAATAGTTAATTAAGTTTTAAACGATGTTTATACGGATATATACTTCTCGACTCGTTTATATAAATATTTCCGGTGAATAACTCCTCCCCTCACTCCCATCGGGGATTACGTTCATATATTGCTCGTATCATATTATTATTTATTTTTGATTACTACATTGATTCACCTTATCATTTATTTAATATTAATGTTCCATTTAAAATTAGTAGTACCTTCAGGAGATTTCCAAATGAGTTTTATTGAATAGATTATAACGAAATTTTAAGATAAATGAAAATTGAATATTATTAAAGTATGCAGTGTAATGTACTCGTATAGGGAAATTAATTTTGATATCTTGTAAATTGCTATAGGTACTCGTTAAGAGGATGCCATACTAATGATTTACGGTAGTAAAATGATGTTTACTGAAAACAAATGAAATTACCTCTTATAGTGATTTTAGAGTTAAAATATCTACTATAAAATATATAAAGGATAATATTTTTGAGACGATCTTATCAATGTTTTTCAAAATATAAACTACTAAGTAGGCTAAAGCTATTTAAAAAAAGTAAAAAATAATGTATGTACGATATTCAAAAATAAAATTAAAAAGCGTTAAGCTCCAATAAAAGGTTTCTAATATAGTATATTTTACGTATTTTATAATAAGTGTTTTACATAACATAAAATCATTTTCTGTCTATTTTTATATAAATGTGTTAGAATAAATGTCGTGATTACACAAAAATAAAAAGTGTTAAAAATACATTAGAATACTTTTAAAATTGTTGAGTTTACATTTTTTGTATATTAAAAAAAAAATAAATTGTCTTCCTAAGCTCCAACAAATCTAACTAAAATTATTTTCAAATATTACAACTAGATAGTGTGTTTAACGTATGAACTAGTTCATAGTTATAAGTTAAAAAATTAATTTCGTTGAAGTTTATTAGGTGGTAAATTAACAAACTTTCAACAACTTGTGAAGTTAATTACGTTTATTAAGTTTTTAAATGGCTTCAATTTTAAAATAAATATTAAATAAA
This sequence comes from Pemphigus obesinymphae, assembly GCA_025469235.1. Classification (NCBI taxonomy): domain Eukaryota; kingdom Metazoa; phylum Arthropoda; class Insecta; order Hemiptera; family Aphididae; genus Pemphigus; species Pemphigus obesinymphae. The sequence goes on from JAIPRL010000389.1 coordinate 45,760, forward strand.
TAAATTATTATAGTTATTTTCAATGATTATCAATGATCAAATTATTATCAACCATCATATATCTATTTTCGGTTTATAAATATCATAGTCTGAACTTTTTTATGCAGGTGCGTTTAAATAAATTATAATTATATTAGTGGTAAGTTAATGTTTTATTATTTTTCACTCCAATCAAGTATTTAAATTTAAGTTATTATAAAAATGTATACATACAAAACAAGAGTATTTAAAATATTTTTCATATAATAAGTATATAACAAATACTTGCATTTAAATATCTAAATACATTTACAAGTCGGTCAATATAACGTTTTCATGTGGTAGATAATGAAAATAAATTATATTAAATTTAAAATGTCACTTATACGTATAATGTATATGTATCGCCTCCAAAGTCCCTAAATAGGAAATATCTCATATATCCCTCTCGGGTCGGCTATATGAATTTATACATTCTGGACGACAATGAATTATAATTGGACTTCAAATGGATTTTTTATACACCACATTAAAAAAACAAAATATAACTTTACTACGTAGTTTTCAATATTTAAACTGTATTTCACTCATATATTTATGTAGTTGCACAGATATTCTAGATTTGAAATGTTACTAAAACTGTATTTCACACACGGGCTTTTGATGTGACTCTTAACCATCTCCGGATCATGACGACCGGAAATGTATTCGAATAAACCACTATCATGTTTAACGTATCGAAAACGAAGTACACTGGACCCTATAAAATATTATACGTATGCATAGGTAATAAAGGTAGGTATACTGACCAACAAACGCGTACGCTTGACCTATAAAAAGAAGAAATTTGCATTCGAAATTCGTTACATTTATATTTATCGTGCTTGGGAGGGAGATACTTGAATAATCGGATACAACAACTTCGTGTTCGGTAGGTATACAGCTACTATTAACATAATAATAATAATAATAATAATAACAATATTATTATTATAATTATTGTTTTTATTATTATTATTATCATTGTATAATATTGAAAATCCAATATATATTATTTTAATATTACTCTATTTACTTATTTGTATTTTTTTGTTTTTTCTACATATATAAATAGCTATACTATAATAACCATTTCTAATATATAATTGACGGCTCTAAGAAAATCACCAAAATATTTGAATTATAAAATGGACATTTAAAATCATCTAAAACAGGATTTTGAAGATTGTTCCGAAAAGGAATATCAAAATAGGTATCCATAATATTTTAATATAAATATTTTAATAAACAAAATTAATATTATCGATATAAATATTAAAAAGTGACATTAAGTGTAAAAATATTCAACTAATTAATACAATGAGTGAATTTTGTTTTTACAGCATAAGAGTACTCATACAAATTAAAAATCAAAACAATAATAACTCTATAATCTTTTGAGTGACACATTATTAATTAACTATAATTTCTACATTAATAACTGATGAAATAAATAGAGGTCTAAACCGAAAACATTGTGTAAATTATTTAAAAACTTAAAATTGTAATTTTGTTTACTAACTCTCCAATAAGTATATAAATAATTTGAACAAAGTCGATATCTAAGGTTTGATATTCATATAAGATTTGTGTGATTAATTTTATGAATTTGAATTGGTATAAAAATATATGTGTTTATTATTTTATTTGCACTATATCGTTTAGGAACTTACTTACACGAAGGAGATTACCAATTTCTGTAAAATCATGTTACCAAATTTTAAAACTAAAAAAAATATAAATATGTAATTATACCTAGAAAACATTATAATTTGACATAATAACATACATTAACAAAATTAAATATTAAATTTAATTAAAACCCATCTAAAATATTATAATTTTATTTTTGTTTTATAATGATGAATTAGGTATATTAGAATTAATTTGTATTGATAATTTTTATTGATTAATTAATTTGTAGTTTATAGTTTAAATAATTTATATAATGGATTTTTCAATGGTTTGTTTTAAAATATTGTAGATAAACACCAAAATAAGGCTACCCTATAGAAGTACACAGTCTATAAGAACTTCTATCCAATGATTCTACTCAATTATTGTCAAAATACTGAATAATTTATTGGTATTTATTCATTTATTTATTATTTTTAGAATTTTCATACTATCTCGATAATAAAAATGATTATATTATATGTAATCTGCATTTTATGTAGGTAATTAAATATAGTTTTAAATAATAATAGTAAATAGTTATATGGATTAAATTAATTTTTAATTAATTTTCTTAAAATGTCTTAAGAAATGGAAATTTTAGCTAAATTATTAATTTTTTTATTATATTATTGTCCAATAAATCTATAGTATTAATTAAAAGTAAACTTAATAGTGTTTATAAATTTACAAACATATTATAAAATATTTTGATATTAGTTTTGTAAATAATAATAATAATTGATTTTTAAATAATATAGGTAATAATAATATTTTGAAATAAAACAGTGTTACAAAAAAAAAAAAAAAATTAAATTATAATAATAAAGTATATTGTGAGCAAATTGTTAATTAATTTACATAAGATGTTATTAAGTTGAGTTAATATTAACAATATGTGGCCTGAAACTCAAATTACCAAAGAGCATATATAAAAAAGTAAAAAGTTCGCGGGCATAATAACATTTTTCGACAAAAATGTCCAGACATTATTTTTGGATGATTAAAAAAACTCATTCATCAATATTACAAGAAACACTAAACATATTAAATCTATAAATAATTACGATAAAATGTATTTATTTTATTTATATGATTGCATTTATTCTTCTTATTATATTGAGAGCAATGTTACAAAATTCTTAAATTCCTTTTTTAAACTTCTATTTTGTTTCAATCACTAATTTTATTTTTGAGCTGCCCTTGACACTTGACATTTCTTTCTTTTTACAAGACTGTTTTTATTTGAATAAGAACTTTTGGATGCAAAATGTAGAACAGATTGTAATTTAACTTTGAGTATTTGATTGTCACATTTAAATTTATTTAATTTTATGAAAAATAATAATTGTTCACAAAAATACGAGCTACCAAACGTGGATAAAATGTTATAAAGATGTATCTGTAGTAAAATACCTTATTAAAGATTCGAATTAAACGATATATTAGGGAATTAATCAGATTGTTTTTGGGTGGAGAAGGGATATTTAATTCTAAAGGTCAGCACTTTAAAATGATTTTTTATAATAAAGAGGAGTAATAAATTTTACCAGACAATAAGTTAAATAGAAATAAAAAGCTTGCAGAATGCCTGTGGTCAGCCAGACTAGTAAGATTAAACTATTGTGAAAAAAGCGTATAGTCATGAGATGGTATATTTAACGTATGAGCAGTAAATTAAAGGAACTGTCTTTATACCCTTTGTAGTATCACAAAAACGAATAAATAAAATAAAGGATAAATGATAAATAAAAATATGATAATGAGTTACCGAGGGATATGTGGATAGGCACAAGTTAATCGATACTCGTATGTTTTAAAATATTGTTATATATTTAGGTTAAGTTTAAAACTGAGTCCTTGACCAGAAATAATTAAAGATTATTTAAATTATATTAATGAAGAATATTTAGTTGGCTATGGCCATCAAGTGTCAAAATCAATACTTTATTTTTATCATATTTATTTAATTATTACATTTATGTTAAGGGGTTATTTAATTTAAGGATGATACTGTAAATAAATGAATTAAAAATAAGGAAATCAAAATTTAAAATACGTAATGATAAAAAAAAAAAAAAAAAACAGTAGTGATCAAATGAGATGAGATAAACAATTTTCTGGGGTATCAGCGAAGTATGATCTTCTTTGAGAAAAAGGTCATCTGGCATTTCTTTTCAGTCTGCGGCGATCTCAGACGAGACGTGTAAAAACTAATATCCTTAATAATAAAAAATTTGTTGGTATCTTTCGCTTATCTTTCTTTAGAGGCGCACATTGGACACTATGTTTTTTTTTTTTTTTTTATCATCATAATGCGTGCTGAGATTGTCCAGTATTTTAGATATGTTGATGGGGTGATATGGGAGGGGGGCGTAGTCATTCGCCGTCATCGGCATTGTACAAACGAAATGTCCTCGTTTTTTTTTTTTTTTTTATAAAGGTTGCATATCCCATGGTCTTTGCCGGGTATCTGTATATTGGGTACATTTCCTGTCGATAGTGGTATTAAATGTGTATTGGCGCCGTAAAATATTTTATGCGCTCTGTGTGTTTGAGTGAAATGTAGAAAGTTTGTAAAGATGATATCTATAATAATATGGTCGCGTATGGTATTTTGATAGGGACTTAACATTTAAAAAGTGTCTGGTTAGGTGACAATATATCGTGTGCGTGCATTCAGTTGGCATTTGCGTACGTGATGTAGATGAAATAAATATTTGAAACGATATTTATGATATTGTCGTGCATCGATCGTGTATTATATTACTTTAGACGTCTTAATATATTCCATAGATTACTAGACGATCCCTTTGTTCAGATATATCCATGTGCAACGTCATTTATTGAACAGTTTGTAATACAAAACATTTAGGTATATATTTCTTTTTAATATTCTTCTGGATTTTACAAATATTGGAACTGTGTGTGTAAGTTCTAACAAATTAGTATATTAGTATATTTAGTGTGTTACTAAATTGCGATGTGCATGTGCACGATATCATTACTCCTCTCTAACATCATTAGAAGCTATAGATGAATCTCAAAGAAATAATTTATATGTAAGTATATGCCAAACTAAACAGCAGTTAAGTATTTTTATAGGGGCAACCAGCTTGAGTTCCTGAGATATAAGCCGAAGAAAACAGAAAAACTTGAGGACTTTGCACCTAACTTCCCCTATATCTGTTCTTTGGGGTATACATTATACATTAGCTTAAAGCTTAAATCTCGAATGGAGTTTGAGCTAAACTGAATTGACGAGTTTAGGTGGAATAAGTAAAATATGTGATAAATAAACATCGAGAAAATGATACTGATAGACATTTTGAGACGTTCAGCTGCGGATACACGCAGAATTTCCCCAGTCAATTAAATGGTTAAGAATTGCTTAAATCAGTAAGTAATAATTATCGATAAGTCAGAGAACAAAATATAAATACATATCATTAGAAAATATTAATAATTTAGCATGTTGTAGAACTGTTAACTATGATATAAAGTAGTAACGGAGATAAAAGAGTACCTTTTGGAACTTTGAACGTGAGGACAGTTATAGTTGAGAAAATTCCGTGTATTTTTAAAATTTTTTTCTAATTTAATAGCTGATAGGACTTTATCAAGGATAGGAGAGGGTCAATAATTCCAGTTTATGTTAGGAAATTTATAAGCGCATCATGATTAACCCGATAAAACGCTTAGGGAAAATCTGTGTAAATTGCGTCGACTTATTCACGGAGTCGAATTGCATCTATAATGTATAAAGTAAGTATCAAATTACAGATCGAATTGGAGCTACCGGGTCATGTTCATCGACATTAACTTGATTAATTTTAAGTATTAATATGGACGATACGATGTAGTTTGAAGCAGTTTAGTGATAAAATATGGTGATCACTCACTGTATGTATAGTTATATGTTTTATATATATTTTTATTATATACAATAATTAGATATGATAAGTGAATAAACGGGGTAGGTGAATAATCGTATGTTATTAGGTTTAGTCTATTGATAAAAAGAAGCATATTAATATCGATGGTCAAAAATATTTTTATGTAGTTATTAGAGGTGTACTATGATATTTCTGAATGTTATCGCTATTTATATTTTCTTTCAAAACTCCTTTCTTTATTATTGAATAGATATAACGTGTTAAATACTATGTAAAATTCCTTCGAATCTTGTGTTCTTATTCACAATTTCATTTTAATCTATTGATATTGACGTATTTTTTCGATTATACACTTGCCCCTCTGAAAACGAGTTACGGGGCAGTGTTATAATTTTATTAATTTTGTTTGACACTTAATATATATATAGAACAATTTACTTCTAGTGTCTAATTTAGTATTTTATAGTAAATTGAAATTCTACTGAAATTCAACCTACTCATATTGCGTTTAAAAGGTTGTTTACATGCAATTAGATAATAATCTGTAATGTTGGGTAATCATTTTTTCCTAAAATATCCAACAAATTAAGATATTTCAATGAAAAAAAAAAAAAAATAGAACTATAGCATTTCAATTTTAAGTTTTATTCCCTTGCTCTATATATTTTATATATAGAATTTATAAACAAAGCGGATACATTTTTCACTTGCATCAAGAATAGGAATTTAAAAAAAATCTAAATCTGAACGATGACAACACAATAAAACTTACACTTTTAAATAAATTCCATTTAAATTTATATAGGATTTCAATAATTATCAATTAAATAAAAATAAAAAATCATAAAGTATGTATAGTGATGCAGGTGGTTTTAAATTCGCCTTTTTATGGCACACTTACCATACCTAACATTATTGTAGAAATACGGCATCGTAGAATAAAGATAGTTGAAAAATCATTTTAGTTTATCAAATAAATGTCAATTACAGACTTGAATATTTAACTTATTTTCAAATTAAAGTATAAAAAAAAAAAAAAAAATTATGAAAATTAATTCCAAAAATGATTATTTTAAAGAATTATTACAGCGTTAAAAATATATCAGTTATAAAAGCAGAATAAAACCATCTAAATTCTTATTTGTTGATTATATAATATAAATTATTGGATATCTTTCATTTCAGTTATGAATTATGAAAAATATTTAAAACATTACTAGTAAATAGTTGATAAATGCACAATATTTTGTATCTAAATAGTAGAAAACATTTTTTAGACAGTCGATTACTGTATCTTCAATATAATAAACAATAGATTTAAGATATACTACATAAAAAAAAAACACTAGTTCCATTAAATTTTTTATTCAAGAACAATATACAATTCTGGTTCAGTGTTTTGTTTTCATTATATAAATTTTTATATTATCCTTTTTGGTTATGTAAATTTTTCCATAAGACTGATTTCAATAAATTTGAGCCCATATTAAAATATTTATTTGTTCGACCTATGAACCAATAAATTATTTCGAAACCAATCTATAGTATTTATTATTATTATTATTATTATTATATACAGAACAACCTAGAGAATGTAGAGTCTAGATCTTGTTGAGGGGAGGGGAAGGGTTTAAATTAGGAACTTGCCTCGGTCTTTAAAACTGTGGGGTGCAAAATACACATTTAAACAAGAAATTTTAAATACTTAATAATTTAATTAAAATAATTGTAGCTATTGGGATAAACTTGTTATATAGTTGCATGTATACTAATTACAAATTGTTAATATAATATTTTTGCAATACTTTTACACATTATATTGATAAATTCGGTTATTGAAAAAAAATTAGATGTTAATATTAAGAATTGAACATAAAAATCGTAATATGATCTAAAGGTCCAACTACCTACCATTTACTAGTACCTATCCCTTATGAACAAAAATTGACCTTTTAACTAAGGATATGTGGTATGATATATCATTAATTATAGAAATTGTAACAATTTTTTTATTTGTACTATAGCAGGCGGCATTCTCAAACTGGGAGGTACGCCCTAGAGAGGCATTACAAAATTTCAGAGGGGCACGAAAGTTTTTAAAATGACCAAAAATATACGTAGACATACATTAATATAAATAGCTATGAATTATTTTGTAATTACTTTATTTTCAATAATTGAATAATATATTTTTAATGAATATTTAATAAAATGTACATCTATATACTTGTTATAAAAATTTTAATTAGACGATAACAATAATAATTTGGTATTTATAAAAAAAAAAAAAAATCAATAAATATAATTTAAATACATTGAAGTTTTATTTATGGTAATCCAATACGTAATAACATAGACATTACATATATATATACTATATACTATATTTATACTAAAATCTTATATTGGGGTGGGGTGAACTAATACCATAGTATAAAAGGGTGCATGAACCCCAAAATGTTGAAATTTCCTGTACTTTAGTATAGGTACGTAGTATTTTATTACATTTGAAAATAGTTGAGTATAGTCTATAGTATATATAGACAAGATTAAGCAGGAAGTTAAGTAACAATATTTTTTAGTCGTTCCAAATAAAAAATAGTTGGTACAACATTAATAATAGATTAACAATATTTTTTTGGTATTCATAACTCAATTACTCTTTTGTCGGATAAATTGTATACATTATTGATTTAACCTATAAAGTTAACTACCTATATATACCTTTTTTCCCCATGATACAGATAATTTACCTATAGTTTAGGGTACGAATAATTAGCGCTGACCGTTCAAAGCTAAAAAAAAAGTTTGGTCACTGCAGGTATATGTTGGTGCCAATATTGTTATTATATTTAGAGAATTTCATTTTGAATTAATAATAATGAGAACCCTTATTTATTAAAAGAGATCCTGCCTACCCCTCTACTTGACGGTATTCTATTTTTCCAAAGCAAGCACGGTTTGTATGATTTTGACCTATCGCGTTTTGTTGTTAAAATTATATATTTTAAATGGACAAAATATTTCAGCAATATAATTTTTGTTAGTAATTACTGTAGAGTTTATTTTGTAAAATAAAATAATTTGAAATTTGTTGGTTTTATAGTAAGTATTGTCGTATATAATATTTTCAAATATCAAATAATCATCCGATAGAGGTCATCACACTTTGATTTGATACCCAATAGAAGATGTCAATATTGCAATATTTATGTTTTTATGAACATTTTAACATAAATAATTAGTTATGATTACTATGCAATAACATTAAAAAAAAACTTTATTAATTTAAAGTACTTATGAAATAAAGTATATTTTTTGTTATGTGTCTGGGGCCAAGAGCGTCCTTTAGACTGAGAATTTATCAGTAAAATTAAATTCAGTCAGTAATTTGTCGGTAAATTTTTAAACTACAGTATAGAGTTTAATTGAAAAATTTTAAAATGTTTCGCTTATTTATATTTTAAGGAATTAAATCATTGGTAATTATTGTCAGTCTGCATATAGTTTATAAACTTTTTTTTTTTTATTTCATATTTTATCCCAGGTTAAAAAATCTTTAAATGTAGCGCAAAATGTGTATAATTCACAATGGTAAATTTTTCGCATTGTTTCATTAAAAAAGGATAAATACATATAGTAAAGAGAAATTCACGTTGTGAAATAATATATAATAATACTGACTGTATGTATAAACTGTTTATAACAAAAAAATAAAAACAATAATAATTATAATAATGTTTTTATAAATGTAAAACCTTCATATTCTTACTTTCAAATAAAATAATAACAATAAACGGCCCATAGAAATAAATACATTTTTTGATATTCTTAAAACTATCGTTTTATATATATTGCAGTATATGGAATTCATAGTATTACGTGTGTCGTATTTTTATACTTCTATTATCAAAAATCATCTTCCCAAACACAATTTTTTTGTTGGTTTCTTTTCAATATACTACTCCACTTCTTTCCATACAAAAAGTGAACTAGGACAATACGATGGTAATTAAACGGACAACCAGACACACTATTATGTTTGTCACGAAATATAGATAATATGACGAGAAAAAAAAAATTGATAGTTGATTCAACGATAATATTTACGAAACAACTGTATAATACAATAATATATTATATAGTATATACCCATAGTTGTCAATAATATTGCATAATGGAAGGGAACGTGCAAATTGTGTCAAATTGTGTCAAATATTAAATTAAGGTAAATATTAATAATTGTATTGTCTTTTAACTAAACTTGTTCATTCGTTTTACTATTAACTAATTAACTAACTTAACTGATTTATGAAGATATCATACCCATATTTTCCATCTTCATTTATCTAATTTATAAATGACATACTTTTATTTTTGTTGCAAGACGTATCATGGAGGTATTTCAAACGGACCAAAATATTTTTTCCGATTATTATTGAATTAGATCACAAAAAAAAATATACCTTATTCTATACTACAATTTACAAGACATTAGTCATACAAATATGATATTATTGATCACCGAACATGCCCTGAAAATATAAAGTCTTTATATTATAAATATTGTTTGGTAGTATTATTGTAAATATAAAATAATGTTATAACATACTCGTACTTAAAATTAATTATATTTTAAATGATATAACAATAGCAATATAATTTTTATAATAATCGTTTTAATAATATTATCTAATAACTAAATCCAACAATAAAACCTTAACAATACTTTCATACGAAAACAAAAATCCAAGTTATGTATAAATTATATAAACAGTGGTACTTGTAACAATGAAAGATATATGGTCAAAGTATACTTACCCTACAGAATATATGGTTGATTAATTTTCGATTATTGGAATTAATAAAAAATAAAAAATTCGTATTTAAAAAAATCGTTTAAAACAAAAAAAAAAACAAGTTTGAAAAGTATAATAAAAACATTTAAAACCCATTTAAAATACATTTAAGTTTTTGAATTTTTATTATTTTTAAATTTTATCTTTTGTAATTTTATCAATTAATGTTATTAAATGGATACTTGTATCCTATTTTAAAAAAGTAACATAAAAAAAACTGAGATTATAATTTAAATACTCAAATCTGAATTTTCGAATAGATAATAAAAAATAAATATTTTTATTTATAGCTGAGCTTATTTTAATTTAAGATTTTTTAAGGACGGACAGGTGGTGGTGATTAGTCAAGTATTTAAACTTTGCTCAGGATTGAGTGTTATTTATAAGTATTTAATTATTATATAAGTGTTATTATTTTGTATTTGCATTCAATAATAGTATACAATTATATTTTGTTAATCAATTATATTAGCTAATATTATTACTAGTAGATAAGTTTATATTAATAAAGAGTAATTATCGAATTAATTATGTAAGACGTAAATATTATACAAATGAACATTTTATAAAAATAAAGCCCTAGTTAGTTTTAGTTAATCTCCACCTCCCCACTTATAGTATGCAAATTAAAAAAGACGAAAAATAATTAAGATCAACAAAATGTATTTAAAAATTACTGTAAAAACTGAGTCTTAACATTTTTTTATTAACTAGACATTTTATATTAGGAAGTTTGTTTACCCTTAAATTTCTACCCAAAATAGTCTATACTTATATAAATTTATTGGAAATACAATATTAATTGTAATCTATTTTTATCGCTTTGATCAAAATGTAAAATTATTTTCCAAATTATTTCAAAATACCATGTTAAAACACTATTGGTTTTTAAATAACCTAAACCTTAAACAGTATTACCTACCGAATTAACAAAGGTAATATGAACAAATGAATAAAATCCTATGAACATATAATAATGTTTAGCCACTAACCAAAAGCTTGTAAAGAGAGGTTTTCGATGTTCGACCCGACGCTATACATTTAAAATTATATATATGTAACTAAACAAAGATACACATCAAAATACAATACAATTATGAATATGACATGCAAATGTAAAGTTTTTTTCCATATAATATCAATCCTTCTTCTAGTAATTACACTGATATCGACACTTTAATTTAATGGAAATTATTGACGTTATAACTTACCAGTTTTATTTCGAAAATCTGGGTTGATAGGAATTTTCAATGGTGTTGCTGAAATAATATAAACAAAATCCAATATAAGATAATATTATGCTTTCATTTAATTGACTTAATTGACTAAATTTAAATTAAGTGTTAATAAAATACGTAAATACGTTTACTTTTTTTTTTTTTTTTTAAATGTTTCAATATTCATAATATTACAATAATATTAAAATAAGGAAATTACATTATTGTTTCAATATACTTTGCAAAATAAAAAAACAAAATATTGTTTTACTTTACGCTTAAGAAAACTACTAGAAAAGTCAAAAGTGAATCATGGAAAGTATTATCTAAAATATATTTTCTATTAAAAGAACCTTTTACTCTAACACTCCTACTCGGCTGTTCTATCCACAATAGTTGTTTCTCGAAAAAAAAAAATTAAAAAAAATAAATATCATTGCAAAATTAATGTCTAAGTAGGTCCCTTCATTCAAAATATAAAATGCAATAAGTACAAAATAAAGACATATTAAAACATAGTCAATATGTTAATCTTCATGGTAAAACAATTATCAACCATTTAATCATTTAGTAAGATTTAGTGACTTTAATATATCTTTATAATTAATATAATATATTTATTTAATTGTATAGTTCTTAAAATTTTTCTTCTAGATTTATGTTTTATTTAACTACTTCTATACAATAATATATAAACTCACCAAAAATATAATCGTGGCAATATAACAGAAGTTACCTCATTTTCATAGAACCCTTTTTACAATATTTAAAGTTATTGATTATTTAGAAATTAAAGTTTTTAATAAAACTTACATACAACGAATAAATAATTATAGATTTACAGTGATTGATTTATATATTTTATTTTTTTATATTACACCATTATATTGAAAAACATAATAGTATATCCTAAATGTTGGATAACAATCCAAAACATGCTAAGTCTCGAAAGTGGGAGTTATAAATTAAGATTTTCTGTTGTACATAGGGATGAATAATGACACATCCAAAACATGATACATTTTCAAAACATAAAATGTAAAATGGTTTTTGATTTTAAATTGATTTTAACATATTTTTTTTTTTTTGAATATTTAAATTTGAGTATTTTTACAATACTTTATTCAAAAACGTTAGCATGTATTGTAAAAAGTAATTTGTGCTTTTTTCCTAATAAACTCTGTCTTGTATTTAAATTGTATATAAAAACGGGAATACATTAGTTTTGCGAGTAATTTTTAATCATAATTATGATTAAATCATTTATTATTATTATTATTTATTTATCATAAATATGAAGTCCGATTATTGTATTTTTTTGATCAAAGATACCACCTCACATAACATGAAGAAATATTAAATATGTACATACAATCAATCAACATTTTTGTGGATTAAATAAAACTCCTGATAACTCTTGGTCTATATTGATAATATGGAATATTCCTAGTATGTTTTAGTCAAACGAGCACAGCACGTTTGTGAATAAATGATAGCACATAGTACATTTTGATATATTGTATATTGATATATATATATATATTTTTCAGAATGTGATAATATATATGGTTTTAAATAGTACATAGTACGATTTCAAAAATTCTAAATTTTAAGTTATTGGATTTATGGGTTGGATTTAAATCTAATTTTTTAAATGAATGTAGTACGTAGTTTTGAAAAACATTGTGAATTTCTAATATTTTTTTACTTCACAACTATTAATATTCTTAATTACTTTTATTTTTAAGACAGAAATTCATATTCACCGTTTCTATCAGTCATCTAATTCACAGTTTTACAATAAGAGAACAATATAATTATATTTCAATTTTCCAAAATTATCACGATTTAAAAAGTAACCACACATTTTTCAATCTAATCATTTGTTTGAAATAAATTAAAATTAAATTCTTCTTTGAAATGCAATTACGCTGATTTATTTTACAGTTAATAATATGAAGTTTAAAATTTTATTTTTAATAAAAATTTTTATTTTATTTTATTTTTTTTGGGGGGGAGGAGTAAATAGTTTGGTGAGTTTATATTTAAATAAATAATTTTAAACACTAACCTGTATCATTTGTCATTCCGGCAATCTCATATTTATATCCTTTAAGGACTTCTTTCGGTACGTCTGAAAATACAATGCAAGATTATAATAACACAATTTAGGTAAAAACGAGAACTATAAACAAATATTTCCGAAAGTACTTTTTTATAGTATACTTTATAATATATATATATATATAAATATATATTATAAAATTACATAGAATGTAAATATTGATTTTTGAATAACGATACATTTTTAATTAAAACGGGCTTAGAATAAAATGCCAGGTGAAATTATTCAATGTGTGTAAAATAATATAAAAAAACATTAAATTGTCCATTTCACACCATATAGGTACATGTACTCCATCAATAAATATTATTAATTTGCATACATACGAGCAAAATAATATAGGTATACAGTAGATACTAACATTTTATATTTCAATTGAAATTTGTGTTATAAATATAAAATTAAAATAGCATTTAAGTATTTAGTAAGTATTATTTATAATTGCTCCCAAAGTACGATCATAAAATCAAATAAATGAACGGATAGGTACATATTTTCTATTAATAATGAACTACTATATTGACATTAATTTAAAGTATAAAGGATCTAGTTTAAAATTAAAGATCTATCAACAGATTAATTCAAATAGTTATTTTATATCCAATAATATATTATTGAAAACACACACAAATAATATATATATATATATTTATCATTATATAGGTAACATATATAACATATATAACATATATATATATATATTTAATTAATTATTTTAAATATGTTTACCTAAACCGAAACACTTCGGGCTCATAGCTATGTCGTCAATCGCAACGTCTCCTTTTTGTGACATGAATTTTCGAGCTTCAAACTGCAAATAATAACTGCAAAAAACGAAAGAAAATTAGGATATTAGATATACCGTTATGAATTATGTATTAATAACTTTTTACTACCGTTAAGCTATTAATGAAACTAAGTAAGTATTTAATCATTAAGTTAATTCTGGCAAATATAGGAACTAAATGTTCAATAACTGATTTTGGAACCAGGTAAAACTGTAAAATTTAAGTATTAGAGAACTATAATATGAATTATAATTATTAAAAGAACATTTCATTTTGAAAAATCGGTACTAAAATATCAAAAGATCATTTTATAAGACCTGGATTGAAACTGGAAATAAAAAATTGGAAGTTTTGAACCCTTGGATTTTAGAGATTATACAGTTATGATATTTCAATTAAGCACAAAAATGTAATTTTATTAGAATTTGGAAAGATAAAATCATAAAATGTTAGCTTAAAAATTTATCTTTCTTTCATTCATTATAACTTAATTTATACTTAATATTTTATCATCTAAAAATTAAGGATGTATTGTACTTTTTCTGTACAATAATAATTATGATTAGTAGTGATACTTTTATTCTTAAATAACATTGACTATGATCAAGACTTTAAAAGTTATACTTTAAATTATTAATGGTTATTCAATTATTAAGTAAGTATTAATTATGTAAATAATGGATAGACTTTCGTCGGAATTTTAATTTTAATTTTTCACAATTTGTATTTTAAATTTTAAGTGCAAATATCATATCTACATTTAAAATTTAATTTAAAAATGGAGAGTAATAGAAGATAGTAGTCTTTATAAATATTATATATATTAATATAATCATATACCGTATATAATTATACACGATATATATATATATAATAAGTTTATATATTCATGTTATATTTATTAAGATTTAATATAATGCTAGCTAAAATACATAGTTCACCTAATATTTTAATATCTGTATACATTTTCTACATTGAAATAGACATCATGAAAAATACTATTGTTATTATTAGTAATTATAAGTACGACTAAAACATATTTCAAAATATGTTCCAGTAAAACCGGAAATATAAATATTTTTATTATTTTATTATTTCTATTACCATCATTCAATAAGATTTAACCGTAAACTATTTAACACTTTTAAAATCGTTACTGCTTTTAGGTAGATAATTTAGAATATTATTAATTTATTGTTTTTACTATTAATTGGCATTTCGCTGATAATCGAAAAATCGACAAAAAAATTATTTAATAATTTTGATTTATGGAAAAGTATTTTACTGATTAATGATTTCAGGACAAAAATCTTAACTATTTAAACTTCTGCCGGAGAACGGAGAACGTACATACCTATATGTATGGACAATTAAGTGTCAAAACCGTTCGGGTTTCTATTCCGTATAAACAAATAAATAAGCAAAAAGAAATAAAAGTATTATATAAAACTATGCTATACCCATATAAGATTTACTATTTATTTATTTGTTTTTATTAAATTTACATAACATATCCTTTACTATTATTTTATTTATATTTTTATTTATACTAATGCCTCCCCTCCAGAGCATATATAGTTCTAAGCAAATGCTCGCGGAGCAACATTGTTCGTTTCGTTAAACCATTTTGTCTACTGTTTTATACCTATAGTTAGGTACGTTTTCGGAACAATGTATACCTTATTATACCGTAAGTATATACAAACATGAAAGCAACATGGAAGAATAACGTGATGAAACATTTATCGGGCCTCATCAAAGGACCATCTTTATAGTCGTGTTCATCAAGTATAATCTTATATTCCTTTTATGCGTACATCATATTTTATAAATCTTTGCACGTATAGATAAACCGTGTGTAAGTTTGTATTACTATTACAGTATAAACCTTTTGTATACATAAAGCGTATTAGTTATTACAGCTGATTCTTTATAGGTACATATTTTGTACAGTATAGTTGTAGTATAATACGTGAGGTAAAATATGGTTTATATGACTTATGATAAATAATATTTTATTTTTAATCTTGTAAAAGAGTTATATATATAAAAATATTAATTGAGCCAGGCAAAAATGCACAATTTAAAACTGTTATTACAGAAAAAATATAAGGAGAAAATACTACATTTAATTTTACCACAAGGGCAATGACATAAAAAATAATGATTTGGGCCATCATTTCTATATATTTTTAAGATAGTTAATTTCTGAAAGTTTTAGTCAGTCTCCGAATTAATGAGGAAAATTGGGTACATTAAATTTACTAACAAAATTAATTTTCCAAGACTAATAATGGTTATTAGTGAAAATTTAACATAATATTCAAATTGAAGTTGCTCCATGAAAAAATAAAGCATCCTGAATTAAGTTCAAAATGCACGATGAACAATGGACTATACGGAATATTGAACACTAAAACATTGAATCTTTTTATCAAAATTCTCTCTAAATTTGCCTAGCAATTACAAGAGATATTCTTCTGCAATAATCGTGAGAAGTATTTATGAATGTTATTTCTCGAACGTCTCTTTATTGTATTTTTAAAATACGTAAAATTTACAGTGTTATATTTATTTATTATAATTATTAGCTTTGCTCATAATTGTTTTCTAAAAATTAATGATTTATCATTATTTCCATATTCAATATACCCACTCCGAATCTTTTCTCGTTGATTGAAGTACCTCTATTCCTTACTGAAGAGATTTTTATATTCTTGTGTTCCTCTTCATTATGTTCAACAGTCAACTTTACTAAATATTTGTTCGACAATTGATTGAAGATTCATTTTACAAATTAATAATATTAGACTTTAATACAATTGACGTGCATATTTTTTTTTATTAATTAAATTAAAAATAAATACCTATAATGTAAATATTGTATATTTTGAAAATGTTTATAGATATTATATTATATATTTAACTTTTTAAGTTTCCATAAAATTTAAGATATATTTTAGTGGTTGAAATAAATATTTTGTTTCAAAACTTTTATACTGCTATTCATTCCAATGTCTCATCATCATAAATTATTCCAGTCACATTTGAAATTATAATTAACATTCTATCAATGTACATCGATATTCTAACCATAATTATCTATTTTTACATATTTATTAGTTGCAAAAAGGAATGAGATTAGTATATTATAAAATAAAGATATAACTAAAGTATTAATTTATTATATTTTTTATTATAAAATAATTAATTAAAAAATATCATTGAATTAGAAATAATTTTATCTAAATGAGATATTTTTTTTTTTTTTTTTTTTTTTTTTTTTTTTTATTAAAGCTTTCGTAAACATGTACATTATAGCTTAACACTTAACAAGTTTAATGATACATAACTAAAAATTACACCAATAAAAATGAGATATTTAATGAGATATTTAATGTAACAATTTTTAAAATAAGAAGATATTGCAGAAAAAATAGAACGTAAAAGTAATTCGCCGCATAAGTAGTAATAATAATAAACTCTAAAAATCGATTTAAAATCTATAGGTTTAAATAAGTTTAAATTTTAGGATATAAATTCTATAGTTCACTAAAGAATTATGATTAACCCGTTTAGTGCTACACAGTTTTTTGCATTGTTACCCTTCATAAATGCATAAATTGATATTTTTATTTCTAATTTTAATGTACTCACAACATTTTCGAAATTATTCAGAGTCATTAATCGAAAACAGAAATTAAAAAAAAGTCAATATTGACTGAGATACTAAACTTTTTAATTTTTGCGGTCAGTGGTTACCAAAATGTCACGATTATCGGATAATCGGTAAATGGAATGAAATAACATATCATATTGAAATATAATTGTTTAAACATATTTTTCTATATATAATAATACTTTTAAACTCGAATCATGAAACGTAAAATTTGCATGCAATTCTTATATCACCGATAGTGTGATAACCTATAGAAAACTCCTGAAAAAATCAAAAATAAAATATTGATTTACATCATGGAATAAATCTTAATAAATTTTTGAAATTTCATTGTCCATCAGTTGATATAAATTTCACGTATATAGAACGAATAGATTAAGTTCTATATACCTTGACAAGTATGCTCGTTCAAAGGCTGTGATTGCACCACCATCTTGACAAGTATACTCATCTATAGCACTCAAATGGTTAATAGTATGTCTTTATATAATGCAGTTTGAAATACGATATAAACTGTGATATGCATAGTATGAAAATGTTTTACAAACCAAATAATATGATAAAATGATCTTATAACTATGTATAATTATTGACGTTTAACGGAAAACAGTTATTGTTTGCTCCCTTTTATATTATTCACCAATATTTTGTCTAAGAAAATGTACATATAATGAAATTACATCGTCAAATTGTTACAATTTTGTGGTTAATAATGAACAAATAAATGAAATATATAAATATTTTACTTGATATTATTAAATAGATTTGCTTTTTTATAATATAGACGGTATATTAAAAAAAAAAAAAAAATGGAGAGAGAATACAAGCATTTCTGTAGTGCTATTATATAGCTATCTCTTTTTAATGTGTCTATATAGGAAATATCAAAGAGTTGGAAGTTAAATTAAGAGATTTTTAAATGCTACCAAATTACATTTAATAAAACCAAATTTTCGTCCCTTTAAATTATATTATAAACCTTAGTTAATATACCCCTATTAAGATTCTTTTAAATTACCATTTATTCAAATTGAAACCATTAAATGTTATATTTTCCCAAATCTTATTTTTATGAAAATGTTTAAATAAGTTTAAAAATATATTTATAAGTACCTGGTTCTAAATACAGTTTAATATTGTGGTATAAACAAGATTTAACATATTCAGAAATATTAATATTTTTTTTTTACATATAAGACTTTTAATAATTCTCTTAAAATAAAATATTTAATTATTTTAAGATAATATAGTATCTATGTTAATATTAATATTTTCTATAATATTCGATTTTTAATATTGTTTTATATTATAACAATATACTAAGTAAAAACTATCAATTAATACAATAATGGTGATTACAATTTTGATTTTTATAGCAGGATTTTCAATAATATTTTAATGATCACACACAAAAGTGTTTATTCAATTCTGGTAATTTACATATCATATTTATTCATAGAGCCATTGATATAATGACTGTTATTTGTATTATTATATGAAAACATTTTTAAAACAGTATTGGTATTAAATTTAAATTTATATAATTTGTGTCATAAAAGAAAACTGTGGGCGTAATAAAATTGATAAGTTTTCAATAATAAAAATAAAATAAAATGAAAATATAGTTTATTATTTAATAAAATAATTGTATAATAAAAAATGTAGTAATTTTAAGTATAAACAGTATATATTTCTTCGATAAAATAAAACGCAAATTTCAATAGGTATGTCAGCTTTTTCGTTTCGTTATGGTATAAAAACGACTGTTCCATGTATAGAGAAATCTTAAAAACCCGAAAATTTAATTAATTATTTTTGCAAATTTATTACTAGACCAAATGTAAATGATTTCAAGATTCAGGTTTGGTGGTACTAATATTACTTAGATTAATCAAAACTAATGTTATAACGAGAATAAAATAATTTAGTTTAAAAAAATTATCTAAGTCATCTTAATTATCTTAATTATCTTAATTATCTTAATAATATTCTTATTACTTCTAAGGTACTCATATAATAATTTAAAACTGTTAGAACCAGTCATAATATAATTCATGAGTATGGAATTATTAAGTTGTTTGAAATTAATTTCTGACAATATAGTTGCAAGCTGTATAAAAAATAAATATCAATCACAATAATTTGCATTGAATAATTAAAAATCAAGCAGACGCAGGTAAATTATATAAGTTAGAGAAAATTCAAGCAGGCACGTGTATAAATGACACAAGTTAAAAAAAAATAGTAGCACCTGCATAAACTATAAAAGAAATATCTGTTCATATATATATATATATATATTAAACTGTATTATAGCTTTAATAACTAAACATTTGATGTAATTTTAATTATAAGAAAATAGCTTTGTAAATAGGATACATGCATGGGTGTTAATTAAATGAAAAATGGGTATCCTAAAACCCCTAGTCTTAGCGAGTTATTAGCTCGGAGTAAATAGAGAAAAATACAAATTTAAAATTTTTTTTTGGTAAAATAAGAACATAAATATTTTAGCTAATCAACACAAGAAAACACATTCTTAATTAATAATAATTTACCTTCAAATACTCAAAATTAATTTTTTAGAGATACAATTATTAGTTATCCAGATAATTACGATAATTAATAATTAATAAATTAATTAATAATTTCTCTCACTCACGTCATGGAGAGAACTGTTGTCGTACTATTCACAAGAGGGGCTCCGATAAAACTTTTTATCTCACTCATTACTTTCTAATCTATTATCTTTTCCCATATATCCATTCGGTGGTCATACGTTTTGTTCATCTATAATTTATATATTCCTGTATCTTCTTTACTGCATAACACTTCCTCCTCGCTTCTGGATTTTTTCCTTAAATATTTCATTTGGAATTTGATCGAGCCTATACCTAAACTTTTTGATATTTTCCATATATTACTGATACTCTTTTTGGTCCAAGCTATTTCTTATTTTTTAAATTTTCCGACATTTTCATATTTTACCTTCTCTTATTAAGTCCATTATGCCTAAATTTTACTCAACTCTATCCATTGACTCTCTAGGAATTTCCTCGTTTTATAATCATCTAATATATTATTTCTATCTATTTATCATTTCCTCGTTCTTTGTTAACTCTCTCTTAATCTCATTTTTATATACTTTATATTTTTAAAATCCAACGATTGTTTTTTATTTCCCTTAGCCAACTAATAAACTTTATTTTCTCTTTATTGTTTTCCTATTCTCTCGTAAATTTCATCATATTTCCGATTAACTAAACTTTAATAGCTTTTCGTTACTTCTCATAAACTCTTATTTTGTATGCAATAATCTCTTTTCCTGGTGTTCTGGTATTTATTAAACTATGTTTTTTTAATATTATCTCCTGCAATTTTTCTGATCATGAACATGTTTGCTTTTCCTTTGGAATACTACCATACTCTTGCCAACAACTTTCATAACTATTCTTTTACACCATTTTTACCTATTTCCACATTTTGTTTAGATATCCTTCAATATTCTATACTTCAGTATCATTCATATTTTTTAAATAATTTTATTTTATTCTCCCTAGATAATATCCACCAATAAATTTTTGGTTCTTTATCTATATTTTTATTTTTGTATACCACATGTTCCTATACCAAATATTCATAGTCATCAGCCTATGTTGTTTCGTCACACTCTCTTCCCGGAATACCTTGCATATTTGAACTAAAATACATATTGTGTATTATTTATATATTATTGTATAAAAAACATAATCAAGTAGATTATTTATATATATAAACATTTGTTTATACAACATAAAGTTTATAATACTATTATGTGTTTAAAATAACTGTAATATTATTGATGTTATAAAATCGCAATAAACTTTAATATAACTTATAAAATGTCTAATAAATGAATATTTAGTGCCAACGAGTAATAAAACAAGTAATGGCAAATATTGGACGAATAATGTTTAAATACTTATAATAATATTAATTCAAATCAATAATCAAGTACTTAAAACTCATAATAAATGGAAATAATGGTTTTTTTTTTCTAAATATTGAGTAAGTAAAAATTAAATATTTTATAAAACACTGTTTATTTTTTTATCTCCCGAACGGATATTATTGTGAACAAATAAATATTATATTTATATAGAAATCAACTCTCCGCGATATAGTTATAGGTATTATAGTTATTCTAAAACGTAATGTTTTAATGGTTCGATGAAAATGATGAAAAAAAAAAAACGAGTGTTTTATGAAAAATAAAAATACAATTACTTATATTACATAAGGCATTATTAGTGAAAAAATACAATACGAAAAAACAAGTTCAATGGTTTTTCTTCCAAATAATTCGGATTAAAGACAAAAAACAGTAACTAAAACGAATATCGCCTGAACAATTATTATTTATTCCTTTTATAAAATAATAATATTATTGCGTAGTAGTATTTTCATTGGGTGTTTTATGGTTCTATGTATAGTTCGGTAATCATTAAATATGTATACATATTTTTTTGCATATAATGAAGTATATTTAATTCAGCACTCGTTTAATAAAATGTAAACACAATTTGCATAAACAAGAGCAATATATATATACATATATACAAATATATATTTATGTATAATATATACTAAGTATTATAACATTACGCAAAAAATATTGTTCCGATGACTTTGTTCCAGGGTATCGGAAAACATTCAAGACATTATTTTAATTCGAAAAGTGCAGCAGTCCTATTAGAAAATATGAATATTATAGTTTAAATAGGTAATGCAGTTAGATATTTTCTTTATGATTGTTCATTTTATTAATTTACTACATTTCTATTTGTTGAATAGATTAATTAGATATTAAATAATTTTCATATTTAGCCTCGTATTGTATATATCTTAAAATATAAATGCATACAATAAAATGATTATTAGCAAAGCTTTAGTTTAATAACTAAAATAAAAAAGATGTTACCATTACATTTCTGTTTATTATTTTGTTATTTATCTTACATTTATATATTATTTCTGTTATAAATGTCAGGCTTTTATATACTTAAGAAAACTACTAAAATAGTGAAAAATGACCTTTTTAATGTACAAATTAGAATAAGTTTTCTACCAAAAGATGCGTTTACTCAAAAATTCGTGCTCGTCTCCATCTACCCGAAAAAATTAATACAGATATAAAAGGATTTTCAAAATATCAAAAATTACATGAAATATATATTTAAAAATTTTTTGAAGTACATTTTAACCTTTTCATTTAACTATTATGGTAATTAAATAGATTTTCAAAAATATTTTGTCAATTTTGTGTTATCTGTAGCAATTTTTAATTTACAGATATTTAAAACATAACAAGTTTAATTTTATATATAAAGACCTATAGATACAATGTTTAATGTGTGAAATTCTATGATTAAAATCATTATTCACAATTTTTTAATGTGGAACATATTTAATTACGAGTTGTGCATGAATGACGTTTAAATTAAATGTCGTCTCGCATGTAGAAACGCTCCCCCTGTACCTATAATAGTATACCGTACCTGGTTACCTTTCGCCATAACCACCGCTAACTCAACAGATACAAATGTGGTAATTTTATATACCTACCACTGTCGCGTATACCACTATCAGACGTAGGTACCTACATACAAAATATAATTTATTCCACCGAAAAAATACACTACATTATTCTTTATCTTTATAGCGAAAGCGGTAAAGTACCAAAACAAAATTTTACATGATGACCGTTATACAATTTGTTAGGTATTTCTTTTAAACGTTTTTTTTTTTTAGTACATATTCTTTTTATTATGATATTTTATCAAATGAAGGTTATTTATAATTAGTTTTACTATATTCGAAAAATTAATTTATAATCAATTAATGATTGTATTGATTAATAAAAAGAAAAATGTACCTACATAATATATTTTAGATTTTTTTTTACTTCAAAAATAGCCACACAACTCAGCCGGGACTCGGACTGTGACAAAATATGTTGTACATTTCGGTAAGTGTCATATTAAAAGTGAGTTCTTTGGGTAGTCCAACACCGAATCGCTCATAACTTAAGCGATAATGAACATTGATTCCCGTGGTTTGGGTTACTTATTTTTATTAAAGCCTCCATCTATGGTCCCCCATTTGGATACCACGTGTAGGACATCTCCTCGGTATACTACTCAAAAAATTGACTTTTAGTATATTGTATATCGAAGAGTAAAGAAGGTACCTAATATAATGAAATAAAAATATAATAAATATGGAAACACCATCTGGGTATTATATTACATGATCATAAAATCATAAACTACCTACCGTTTAATTATAATTACTTTAGATTGTGAGTGGAGTGAGGAATGTATTGGTTTTATCGTGTTTTTATTTCAATTTTTCCATATATATCTACATAACTTTTTTCTGGTAGAAGAAATTGAATAGAAATTTTGCTGTAAATAGGTGTTTTGATAGAAAATGGGTTCTAGTTGGTATTTTAATCGGATCATTTTTCGATTTTATCAATAGTTTTCTTCTTCTTTACATCTTCAATCGTTTGATTGGTTTGCTGCAGTTCTCCGTGCATCCCTATTATTACTCAGTTCCTTTGACTCCTTGTAACTATTCTTTCCCATGTCAATTATTATTTGCTTCATGTACTCCATCCTGGGTCTTCCTCTTCCGATATGGCCTTCAACGTCGCCTTCTATGACGCTTTTCGATAGACTGTCATGGCATAGTACTCTATTTTCCTTTATTCTATTTAGTACTGCTTCATTCGTTATTCTATCAATCCATTTAATCCTTAACATTTTACGATAACACCACATTTCGAAGGCCTCAAGTTTTCTTTTCTCTTTTGTACTGATTGTCCAAGTTTCACAGCCATATAAGTCAATACTCCGTAGATATATTTTTAAGAACCTTTTCCTTACCTGTAAGACCACACTATTAGTGGTTAATAGGTGTATTTTACTCTAGAAAGCCCTCTTCGCTAGTGCTATTCTACTTAAAATGTCATCTTTACATCGGCCATCTTCCGTTATTTTACTTCCTATGTAATTAAAGTACCTAATGCATTTGTTCTATGCGTGCGTTATCTATATTTTTATTAAGCTGAATAAGGTTTGTCTTTTATTTAATTTAATCGCATTCCATATTTGTCCCATAATATTTTATTTACATTAGTTAAAATCTTTTGCAGATCATTCTCTGTTTGTGCACAAAAAGCAATGTCATCAGCAAATCTCAGTGCGTTACTTGTTTCTCCACCTACTCTAACTCCTTGGTTTACATCTATCTACTTCGCCTAAAAGTAGCTTGAAGCCGTCCAATACTATTGCGATCATTTTGACAAAATAAAAATGTTATTTCAAATTTTGATACTAAATCAGATACTGAATTGCTATTGAAAAAGCAAATTCACTGATGCAAAATATCAATTTAAAAAACAACTTGACATAAACTTCTGAATATTTTTGTTTTTTATTTCACACAATTAAACAATTGGAAACCAAAAACATATATTTGATAGAAAATATTAGCATTGTAGAAAAAGCTACAGACAAATCAGAAAAAACTCAAGGGCACATGGGAGAAATAGTTAAAAAGAAATTTGTCAATATAATTGAAAAAAATGCTGGATTTAAAACTATTAAAATCATCAGAGATATTTTAATAGGAAAAAATCAAGAAGGATCTCTGGACATCGAATTCACTCCTTCTGATATAGTAAATGTGAATTACTCCCCTATCACATCTGTTGAAGTGGAACGGTCTTTTAGTCAGTACAAGAGTATTCTTCGACCAAACCGTCTCAATTTTTTATTTGCAAACTTTCAACAATATGTTGTTTCTCATTGCTTTGTTAAGGAATAATACGCATAGTTTTATAATGTACCTACCTACATTATTTGTATGACTATTATTTAATATTTTTATTTATAAAATATATATATATATTTTTTTGTAATTTTCAATACTTCTACATTTTTTCGATATTTACATATTTTGAATTTTTTTTTACATATTTCAATAAAAATAGATACATATTTATGTACGTATTTTGGTTTTTTTTATTATAATAAAGTCCGTTCCCTAGTAATTACACAACAGTTTTTCATTGTCACCAACACGATTAACGGTATTGAGTGTAAATATTTAAGATATAACAATGTTTCTGGATAGTAACAATAACGTTTTTTGGATGGAATAACAGCTTGTAATTTATACTCAAAAATTAAACGTTATGATATACTGTTGCCGTTTTGTATTTGGGGAATATTTGTACTGCTGAAAGTATAAACGAATGATAAAACCTAGGATCTTTTTGTAGTCGGTATCTTTGTACTGATGGAGCTACTATGGAACGATTATACTATGTAATCGTTCTTACTCGTTCCATTAATATACTTGTTATTTAATACCGATTACAGAATTAGGTACCGACATTTCATGAAATTAATTATGTATTGGTTTAGATCGAAATGTTTCAAATTATTTGAAATTATAAATATAAAAATAGTAGTTTATTCAACAAATATCGTAAGTATATAGAAACAAATTTGCAGCCATATTTTTTGTAGTTTTTTCGGCATATAGTAAAAAATAACGTACATTTTTAGATCGAAAATTCTAAGATGTCCGTTATAGCGTAGAAAATGTTTTTAAAAAAATTAAAAGTATGTTATATATTGTAAAAAACTTCCTAATAATATCCTGATAAATATATAAAATATTATTTTCCCTGAACTCGAGTTGCGAACTAACGTTTACTAACCAACAATTTTATATTTTGCCGAACGAAATAAATACCTACCTATATCATGTTACCTAGCTATAACTATATGCCAGTGGTAGGTTTAAAAATTAATTGAACTGGAAATTTCCGACTTCCGCTTTGGATCTTGGTTGAATTTAAAATGTTTAACTTGAGTATATATAATAAGTCAATAATATTAGGTATATAATACTCGTACATGAATTTTTTTTACATGTTGTAAAATATCTATAGTTTTTTAACGCTTAAAAGAACATAATATTAATACTGTAATTTTGTACAATTTTATAATACCAAATTTATTAATTATTTTATTATGTATACCAAAATTAAAATTGCATTATTAAATATTATATGTAGGTATTATAATAAATATAATAAATATATATTGTATGGTACTTCATATAATATAATCATCATTCCTAGGTATGTTTTATTATTTTTCTTGAATTTAATATTGTGAATATAAATAGGTACTTATTTAAAATTTAAATTCTTAATTTTATATATCATTAAATTTTAAATTATATTTTCAAAAATATAAATCTTCATTTTACTTTAAATATCAAAACCGTCCTTTAATATAATTTATACCCACCTCAATAATAAATATTTTATTATTCCTTCTCTCCCCTTATTGAGCGAAAAAAAATATATGCTTACCTATGTACCACTTTACGTATAATTTACGCAATATTGTAAAAAATATGGAACAATGGTTCATTTTAGAATATATTCCTGTTACGTACTACCTTCTATAGTTAGTTAATTTTAAACTCCCCCGAATTTTACTATCAGAATAATAATTTATATGCAATTTAATATTGTGGATACAATAATTATTTTTAATTAAATGTACACATATTTCTAAAAATTTTAATTAATTTTGTATTTATTTTATGTAAATGTATTTTCATTTTATAACTATTTTCACAGTGCAAATTATATATTTTTTAAATTAAAATCTGTACTCTTACTGTAATATAATTTACATGCGCATATCTCAATAATTAATAATAAATGTATGTACATTGTATTCCACATCTGGCAAGGGTTCCGAGATTGCTCATTATTTTTTTTTTACTGCATTTTAAATTCAAAAACTCGTAATTAATATTGGTTATAATATTATTAATATATATATATTTTTTTAAATTAGTTTTTAGTCGTATTAATATAATTTACATAGAATCATCGATCAGAACTGTTTTCTCAAATTAAATTATTTATCATTGCTTTCAAACTCAATATATTCACCACCTGTATTTTACATAATGATCGAAGAGCTTCCATCCTTTTTTGTACCTTAAACTGTATTAAAAACATAGTATATATATAATATTGTGTATTTAAATAAGTATACGAATGCATACTATATACAGCTTATATAAAATAAGTAATTAACAAACATTAAATAGAAGTACTTTATTAGCGAGTTTAAAATACCTATATTGATTTTGTGTTAAATATAAGGTCAGCATGCTTTGAAAACCATTCTTTATTATATAATTTTATTTGTACATGCAAGTATTATTAGGGTTTTTTTTTTTTTTTTGATTAACTCGTGACCAAAAAAAAAATATATTAAAATTCTTTGTAGAAAGAAAAATATATTAAAAAAATAACACATGTATTTTCGGAGAGATACCTAATAATAATAATATATCTACAAAATAAAGTATAAAAATAAGGAAATATAATGTTAATATACAAATATTATATCTTTTTTTCGGCTGGAAACTTGAAATAACAATTGACATATTCTTATTATTTTTAAATTTCTTACCTAGTTGTGATGTTTTCTAAATAAACAACGGTTCGCAGCCACGTGTTTCCGTAGTTCCCGAAACTCCACCACAATCTTCGCATTCTATCGACTTCACCTTGGGTCTCAATTATATAGAGTCCCAGTGAACCACTGTGCGAACCATATTTATGGTAATAAAACGATATCTGAAATCAAAAATATTGCATATCAATGTGACGAATTACTGTAGTAAAAATATGTTAACACAATGCAACAAAAAACGCATTGCAAATATTTATATATTATAGATAACAATATTTTAGAAACAATCTTATCCATGTTTTTTTTTTTAAATAACCATCAAAAATGTTACGAATAAAGTGAGGTTATGAAATTAAAAGTATTTTAGTATTCGTTCTACATAATGATACCTAGTGGTTTCGATCAAAATATGAATTATAGAATTTAGTGTATATATGGGGTTGAAATGGAGAAAAGCATTTGGTATTTTGTGTGACAAAAAAATCCTAATTATGTTAAAAGGTGAATTGTATATGAATCTGGTAAATCCTGTATTTAATGATGTATGGATCAAAATATTATATAATAGATAAGTAGATAGAACAAAGAATGAATATAGCAGAGTATGTAAAGATTGACGAAAAATGAAACTAAATAAGACTAAATAAGAAATTTTGCATATATCAAATAGTGATTTTAATAGTAGTTAAAGTGAGAGCAAACAAATTGAGATGGCTTGAGGCATATTTTAAGAAGGAAAGAGACAAAGAAAGCAACATTGTTAATAGTAAGGTGTGTCGAAGGAAAGAGTAGAATTTCATAGCCAAAAAATTGATGGTGTTTTATTTGGGAATGATATGTGGAGGCCGGAGGGCAAGTGTAAGTAAAGAGGTTACAGGAAATTCAGCTGAAGTGTAGAACAAGGATGGACATAGTTGGGAGAAATAGCAAAGGAAAATAATAAGTAATACCTCGGTTAAATTATCATGAAATATGGTGATTTACATATTGTATATGTTAAGAATTCCGTCGCTTTGAATTGCCTAAACTAAGTTTACACGATTTTTTATTAAACAAATATTACGATTACATATAAGTAAAAAAGGCCACCTTGAAATTTATTTAAATGTTTTGCTGAAATTGTATATTTTTTTTAATGTCCTAAATTATCCATATATATATATAAGTTTAAAAACTTTGTTTATGACATCTTCTAGAGGGTAAAAATATTTTATAAAGAAGTTAAAAATTAAATTAAAATTCCATAGAGAATTTGATATAATATTAATAATATAAATATTTTGAAATGAAGTGAACGAAGAGAATAAAATGTATGATTTCAAAACAACATATTATAGTAATACTAAGAAATAAATTAAAATGTTTACATAATCTTTCCAAAATATATAGATGGATATATTATATGCACTGAATATTAGAATGTTAAATAAATATTATTACAATTTAGTATATGAATTTACATAATCTGTGTATATATATAAATATATTATTTTTAATTTATTAAATATTTATTTCACGAGTAAAAATCGTACAATCAGAATATTTGACTTTTCAATTTTTTTAGAAATAAAAATCCAAGAGTATTTATTTAATTTAAAATGAAAAATGTAAACATCATAATATATTATAATATCATCTAAGATATATACTGATTCACTTAAATATTATTGATTTAAATCATAAAATAAATACAATCTTTATTACAAAATTCCAAGAATGTAATATATTATATTTCATTTTAATAACTTAATAAGGCATTTAAATTTTTCAGATAAAAGTTTAAAATTAATCCAATAATTATACAACCCTATCACAAGTTTAAAAGTTCTCAGCCTCGTTATGGGTAAAACTTTTATAAATAATTTTAAATATGCACAAAGAATATGAATATAATAGGTCAGAATTATTTGGTTTTAAAAATAACCATAATTAATATTACTATATTATATATTTTAATTATTATATTAAAATCAACTAGTTAATATTCTTAACCTCTTTTAGATAATATGTATAATATTTTTTTTTTTAAATAATATGACTTATGATATCCCACGAAGTTATCCAAACCGAATCCAAAAAATACAATAAGTAACTCTATTTTGGCATAATATCATATTATATTTAATTGATTTAGTTTTTAATCTATAAATTGTGTTTATTTAATTACTAATTTATTTCATTAATATTCTGAAGTAAATTGATATAGACTCTTAATAGTATAAACATAGAAGATATAGAGTGTTACAAAGCTGTGAATAAATTATATACTCAAATATTAAAAGTAAACTACGGTACTTAGGGATAAAAATTAGACATATATTAAAATATATACTAAGAATAATTTAACTATAGTAAATGAGATCCATTTAAAATCTTGGCAGCAGAAAATCGATAAAAATTCAAATTTTGAAGATAAATCCTAGTAGGTACTATCATTAATATCTCTTATTATAATTTCCAGAATATCATAAAGAATGTTTACCAATTTAAAACTTGTTTGAAGAATAGAGGTTGATAATCTATTTTCAGTCTTTTTTTTATATTTCTAATAAATCACTGGAAAGGAATAATCTAAAGTAAGATGTGAACTTCTCACAGGACCCTAGATTGAAATTATTAAGCTACACAGAAGTCACAGGGTGTTGGACAAGTATTTTTATACTAAAATTATAGAAAACCAATACCTCAAAAAATAGCTTAGGTAGAATAAATATTGTTTGCAGCTTAATACTGATTTAAGACTTATTTTGATGAAATCGTCTGATACAAATATGTCAAGAATTCTATTAAATATCTAAATTTTCAAATTCTTTAAATTTAATAATTTGAGTATTTTAATTTAAAATAAGTAATAAATAAATAATTAATTGATTGTTATGAAATATAAAAGAAGGACACTGAACTTGGACATTTCAATCAATAAAATAATTATCATTTGAGCTTGACCTAATAAATAAAAAAAAACTATAAAATATAAATTTTATTAATTAATTTTAGTCAACAAGTATGGAATATTTTGATATTCCATTCATTATTAAACTAATCCTACCCAATTCAAAATAAAATAAAATAACATTTTTTAAATTAATTATTATCCAGTAAAATACAATATATGGGTTATCTGCGAATAGAGTTTAAAAACACAAAAAGTAATTTAACTGTTTATAAATTTATAAAAAAATATGTAATAAAATAGTAAATAAAAATATCGTTGTATCGAAATTATTTCTTTTAGTAGTTTGAGATTATATCTCAGAAATGACTTCATACTTCGTATTTCGTACTATTCAATACATATTATGCAGTTATTATACAAATTAAAAATTGATAATGTGTATATATTTTATAATTTATACAATTGTCAGTTTAAAATAAGTTAGGAAAGTATTTCTTTAAAATTTTTAATTAAAAAAAAATAATTTATATTCAAAAAACGAAAATGTTTAAGAGTTCTGAAGATAAATATTTACCTTGTTGTAAAATTCATTGTTTATTTGATAAACATTAAAATTGCGTTATGTATAAAATATACTTTTAACACGAAATTAATATGAGTTTAAGATTAATAATAATTAATGAATTCAAAATTTACATAACACTTAATGATTTAACTATTGAAACATCAAAAGACAGTCGTGGAATTATAGTAATAATTACAATGCTGGCATTTGAAATATACTCCATATATAATAAAAAATAATGAAAAGTAATTATCAAAATGCCCAGAAAAAATTCATGTTATATATTATATTATTTTGTAAACATAAAATTAATAAAAAAATTATATTTATTAAGATACTTTTAAATTATTGTAATAGGTAACATATATTTTATAAAAATTTGTTACATGACATGGGTAACCAATCACGATAGTATTGGAAAATTAAATCTCATAATTCTGCGTATATTTTCAATCCTATTGAAATATTTTGCTGTTAAAATGTAAATGAAAGAGTCATCATTCTTTTATTATTATTATCATTATCGTTCGTTTACATGGTATACGTAATTTTAATGACATTTTGAGATTAATCATTGATATTTAAAAACTGAAATAATACTCAAAACAAAAAAAAAAAACAATAACCCTTTCGAATTTAAAACTCCATATTTTCGAGTGAGTATTAGTCATGGATGACGTATCAGTTATCATACTGTCCTTGAAAATGTTTATAATTAAAAGGGCGATTCCGATAGTATTATCCTCATTTTTCAAACAGCAGTATAAAATAAAAATTCTTAATTTGCCCGTTTTACTCATGAAAGTCTAAACATAAAAAAATACAATATTCCTAAAAATTCTTCAAATTCCTGAAACTCCAAATGTAGGCACTCTTTTTATAAGATCAACAGCATTTTCTAGGTCATAGGTATTAAATAAACTAATAAATAATACTGTTGAACTTTTAATTTTAAAACTATTTGATACATGTTTTATAAGGGGAGTTAAATATTGGTAGAATATTAATTGGAGTCATTACAAATGATTTGTGAGAATTGACAAAACATATTTTGTTGAATAAGTTAAATATCATCAAAAGTAAATAAATTAACCAGAATAGTTGCAAGTGTTTTTTTTAATCCCATATTTTTATCTTTTTTATTTTAACTTTTCTGAAATTCTTGATGAAATATACTAAGTAGGTACATAATAATTACTATATTAGGTTTAATAGGTTCTGATGTACTAATTAGAAATTATTCACAAATTAATTTTTAATGTCGTTTATGTGATATTAGAATAACGTTTCATTTACTTTAAATTCTTTTACAATATTAACCTGATAATGTAATTTCTGGATTGAATTCTACATAGTAAGGTTGATAATCAGATTATAAGAAAAAGAACATTATATATTATAAGTAAAATTAGTATATTCAAAAAATGATTATAAGTAGAAAATAGTTTCGACAGTAAGTCATTATCGTGTTATAAATAAATATTAAAAAAAATAAAAAAAGGAATACAAAAAATTATTAAAATTTATAAACATAATAAATATAGAATAAACTAATAATAAAATATAAAAAAATATATATATTAAAAGATGACTAGTAACATAAATATAATAAAAAATCTGTTAGAAAATTATGTCTCATTGTCTAATAGTATGTATTGGTAAATATCATTAAAATATGTTTGTACATTTAAAATACTATTAAAACTATTATGTTTTACTTAATTATTAATGAAATATTATTCTAATACTGAATTAACGTACACATTTTTTTGATTATATAATATTATTAAATTTTTTCTATATTGAAATGTAAATTATGATTACATTTTAAGGCGCATGGTTATCAAAATTAGAATTATTTCTGAAATACGTTATTTGTATTGAACTTTGAAACTTCTGCTAGTTTCACCAATATACTGCAGTTATTATAAACATCATAATTATCATAATAAAGAGAAAATTAATTTTTAATCTTTCGGACTTATTATTTATGGTTTTAATTTAATTATAATACATTTTAAAGGCAATTTTTATATTATTACTACTGTTATTAAAAAAATTAACAAATTGACTTGTTAAAAATGTATAGTATTTCATAGAACAATATTTAATTACTTGGTAGTATATTATGTTACTGAAGAGTAGGGGCTGATAAATTGTTCTATTTATATTCTCTCCTGTATTTTTTTTTTTTGTAATTCAATGTTTTTACAATTTCCATTATTGTGAAATAAAGAAAAATATAAACTTGTTTTTTTTTTTTTATTGTTGTAATTTACCCTAAGCGCATGTAAATTTCAATTCTAATTATATAAAGTAAAAAATATCGACAACTGAGAATAAAAAGTTTCTATCTCAAAATAATGAATGGTTCGGTATAATGATAATAATACTTAAATTTATTATAATTTTAAAAACGATTTAGAACAATTAAATAATATATAATTAAATAAATTATTGTTCAAATAACAAAATTCTAAATATATTGGACATAAAAAATATAAAAAATTGTCTGTGTAAAAAGCGATTTTATTTTTTTTATTTTAACAAGTTGATGTAGAATCTTTGAATTTAGAACTACTATTTATAATTAATAAATAGATTTAGACTTAGTTTACAATATACTAAATTTATAAAAAATATAATTTATTTTAATGTAATTGTTTACTATTTAAGCTATTGTTTTTATGCTAATATTAAGGTTATAATTATAAAATAGAAAAATAATTGAATTTGTAAACGTCGTTTAAATTATAATAAATAGTAATAAAAATTGGTAATAACCATTTAGTTCTTAAGTATTTTTAATGTAAAATATTACTTGATTTAATATTATTTTGTCAGTATTATTGTTAATAATGATTTTTTAAAGCTGATGTTTTATTTGATGTTGGTTCACTTAATTACAGTTTTTTTGTTTTTGTGTATACAATAAAAAACACTATAACACTTCATAAAAACTTTGTTAGCAATGTATTATATTTTCTGCAGTTATGTCTGTAGGTACTTATATGGAGTCAAACTATAGATTTGTCAAAATGCGTTTGTACTTAAATTTAAAGAGTTTTCCAAAGAACTTAAACAATTTCTAAAACATGAAATTTCACGTTTTTGTGTTTGTTTAACGTTAAAAACATTATACATCTACCGCACAAAATTCTACCGGTAAACTATTTATCATCTCAACTTTTGTCATGCCAAATGTTTGCCGGGAGCCGTTGGGACATTGTCAGAACACTATACAGTTAGGGTATTCACATAATATATGATCATAATTTCAGCTTTAAACAACCTTGAATAATTTTACTGTAGTAATAGTAACCAATAAAGTTAACTTATTGCGGTAATATATCCAAGAGAAACTACATTTACAAGTCCTGCAAATATACATGGATATATAGTGGGATATCGGGTGTACGTTATCATAGGCTCATGGAATAGGCTACACTTTTCCCAAAAATACAATAAATATAAAGTTTATTAAATGTATTGAATTTCGAGTATTGATGTGGAAGCCGGTAACTTGAGCACTACGTATTTTATTTTTTCTGTCGTTGTTATGATTCTATGTCATTATCACCCATATTTTATATACGTTTGATAAGATTTTTTAATTTTTAATGCATTAGTTATATGCATTGATCAACCAAATATTTATTTATATTTATATATTTGAATATTTGAAGTCGTAAGAATATGACTTAATATACCATTTTTTTTTATCTTTATTTGTAAATAAAATAATAAGAATATTACAATAACTAGGAGATGTATTTTGTCTTTTATTTGTTCCATCATATATGTAGATATTGAGATAGGGTTATTATGGATTAAAAAAGGCAACTAATGACATAATCACTCTTAAAGAAAGTTTTTAAAAAACTTAAAAATATTGAACAAAGTGAAAATAAAAAGGCCTGGAATCACTTTGCACGTTGGTTAGGAAAATGATGACGGATATCTTGAATTTGAAAGCAATGATAAATCATTTCCTTCCAAAAAAAAACATTCTGAGTGAAGTTTTGATAAATATACTTGACAATTACTGCAGATTATACTAATAATATATATGATAATATTATATAATATTATAATGAATAAAAAAATTTGAAAACAGTGCAAAATATTATTTGGAAACAAAATATTCTATATTCATGGTTAACATAATGCATGACACAGTGACCTTCCACTAGACTAAGCAAAATTGTGGTATAACATAAAAAATATATCTCTTAAACAAATTAATAAAATCGCAAAATTTCATTTTGATATATATTTAAAACCAAGTCTAACCGCAAAATTCTGATTACACCATTAATTTTTTATCAAAAATACATAATAAAAAAAAAATGCAAAATATCAAATTTTTTTATAAAATACTTATTATAAATTAAATAACTGAAAATTGAAAACTGGTATTATAACCCAAAATTGAGTAAAAAATTTTACCTTCATAATGTACTTAAATACGATTTTAGCAAAAATTTTAAGTTTATAGATTCATTATTTCCCCAAAGTTCAAACACATTTTATACCAAAATTCGATAAAATGATATGGGTATTCAAAATACAAACCAAAAGTAGCTATTAAAAAATATTGTACTTACTAATTTTTTTAATTTTTTATATGTGGAGTCGTATATTTTTAAGACTGTATAAAATGTTTCTAAAAAACTAAAATTAAGCCTATTATAAATGAAATTTTTTCAAATGTTCAAATAGATATAAATAGCCTAAAAATAATAAAAATGTTTGTATTTTTATATTTTTTGTATTTTACTCATATACGGTTGTAGTGAAAATTGCATGGTATCAGTATTTTCGGATTTATAAAGAATTTTAGCTCCATCGTGTTTTCCGATTATTAGGTATGCTAATTTTTTGATAGTTTTTTCTTACGCGTTTATCGAAAAAATTAAAAAAATCGAAAAACGAACTCTTTAAGGTACCGGCTAGATGCAATTTTTTACCGGAAACCAGGCAAGCCTGTGAAGATCGTAGTACTCCTTTTGGTATCAATTTTGTACACAGGCATATAAAAAAAAATTCACGGAAATAAACACACCCAAGGCAATATAGAATATCAATACCTATATAGTGTGACAATTTTATATAAATATTAGAACTATACAGATGGTCACTCGGAATGGATATATGACATATATCGAACTCGGCCAAAGTAATACACGATCATACCTGAAACACAAGACCGATAGAAATGCATTTTTTTAATAAGTGAGGACAGAGACGATCGGGGGCACAGGGCTTATATAAAAGCGTTTTACAGTAGCCGAGCCGCACTCCCTTCTCTCTTCCTCACGTGACATAAGTTTGAATATATATAATTAATAAATTAATTATGTGGCCACACCGCATTTTCCATTTCTTTCCTTCTAGTCTTGTCGATACAATTCACTGGCCGATAAGTTTTATTTGTTTTGGGTCTTTGTTGTTCTAAATTGTCTTTCCTTATTTTTTAATATACAAATTATGCACATACGTGTACGTCATGTTTCAGCCTATCCTCTGCGTAATATATATTTTATTTTATCGATATAAAGGGAAATATATATGGTATTTTAAAGAAATTATTAATTGGTTTTTGCAGTAGATTTTTTATGCGTAAAGTAAAATTCAATTATATAATGGACATTTTTTCTAAAAATGGGAAAAATAACAAATAAATCCACTATAACTTTATAATATAATTTTTATATAGTTTATATATTTATAAAATTAAATACATTATAATACCTGTGTAAAATATAGCAAAAAAAAAAAAAAACATTTAAATTGGCAACATTAGAAAACAACTGCAGTTGAATAACGTACGTAATCATATCTTTGTATATGTCTAAAATTGTGTATAAAAACTTGTTGTACTCTATAATGATAAGGTGACCATACTTTAAAAACTAAAAACGGGGTAAAAATTTAAATAAAAGTAAATAATGGAATAATATTTTACCAAATTTATCATAAATTTGTTTGAAAATTGTAAATAAATAAAAAAAAAGATCATTCGTCCATTTTCTAACTAAATTTTCCCAAAATACTCGAAAAAACGTCCAGTTTAAAGCATGTTGAGACAATTGGACAACCTCACAAAAAATGTGACGTACCTAGGTAATCCTATAAAATGAGCATTGAAGTTATGGTTTTTCGATAATAATAAAAAGTTCGATGTTTATAATTAATGCAATTTTTTTTTTTAAGACGGCATCTTGTATAGGCAATTAAAGGGCATTGCTGTCAACCGGGTTCATAATTTTAATAATATAAAGTATAAACTATTATATTTTTTTTTCCAAATATATTATTATTTTATTAATAATATTACAGGTACTTAAAATCCCGTATGGTCATAAATTGTAAGTATAGTCTACATGAATATTTTAAAGGGCTTTTTAAAATAAGTGTTTTCAATATGTTATCGTTTCTAATCGATATTGGCGTATATTGGAAGACAATTGATAGGAATAAACTCAAATTTTATAGATATCTATTATGTCTACAAGTCTACAAATAACGCCTGGATGGTGTTTTTGGAAACACGATTTTTCTTCCTGACGTCAAAAGCACGGAGAATGTCGGGAATGCGGATAAACAAAATGCGGAAAAATCTCGAACAAATAGTTTGAAACGGTAAAGAAAAATGAATATAGGGCCAGTGGGCACGTAAACAGGGCAGGGAATTGAAAAAAATTTCACTTTTTTTCATGGTAACACGACATTTGTATTAATATTTTATATATATTTTTTATATATTTTATAAGACTAAAATAAAATATTATAAATACAATGATAATATAATACGAAATTTGTTTTTTTTTTTACGATAATAATTATATGAATATTATAATGTGTATACCTATACATTTTGATCGATATTTTTAAATCTATCTGTTTTGTATTGGTAATTAAAAAAAAAAAAGGTACAAAAGTTATTAAAATAATAAATAAGTTTTTATATAATAATAACCATAATGGAACCTAGATTTTTTAACACTACTGAATAATAACATATTTTGAAGTTTATTATTTTTATTTTGAAATAAAATTGTATTTGCATACACTGTGTACTTACATAATTTATTAGTTCAAAAACTTCAAATAGAAATTTTACACAATTAAATAATATTATGATTTATTGTGTATGTGTGTGTGGTGTGCGTGTGTTGGTGTGTACACAATACTGTGTAAACACTTTCGTGCGTTTAATATTTTAGTAGCTCAGACATAATAAAATACCGTTTTTGGTCAAAGTAAATAGATTATTTTTTTGAAACCCGTAGCAAATATTTATAAACGTACAGTTTATTTGCATTTATTGTGGACGTTATATGTATGATTATATTTAAAATGGTACATAAAACCAAACCAAGTATCCAGTGAGATATGAACCTCATTATTAAGTTTTATTTTTTTTTTCACAAATTACACTTTTTCCATTTATACTTTGTTTTAATTTAAGTACCATCATATAGAATATAAATTAAAATTCGAGGTAAGCCATTTTGAAAAAAAAATAACAGCCTGTCACTGGCTTATAATAATGCACTATAGTATACCAGTCTTTGGCAGTAAATTAATTGCAATTACTTGTAACTGTAATGAAATTATATTACTGTAACGAAATTACGTTTTTTTATTACATTTAATTATGATTAATTTCACAAGCTATTTTACTACTTTTTAAAAATAATTTTAATAATTGTAATTTGTAATACAATACTCTGTAGAACATTTTATTTTACAATTTATTATATATACGTATATAATATTATGCATTGATATATGTATGATGTGTTTTCCATATCTGACAATCCTGCGTACCGATAAAGGAAAAATGTATTTTTCTCAACATGCTATGCTTGAAGATAGAATCATGTAACACTAATATAATATTATATAATCAAATAAAATAATAGGTAACTATAATTTTAGCATTATGTATTAAGAATTCAGCTATTAAAAAAACATTTAAAGCCATATTTAAATCCTATATTATATATTTACAGTCCAATAAATAATGATAAAAAACGGTTAGTTTTCGGTTATGGGTTGTTCTGTTATTATGCCACATTTCACTTTCAAATAATTTGAGATTAAATAATTCACATAATGCTGAACAAAAAGCTACAAAAAATTTAAAGTAGTTTTCATAGTAATGCATTACTTTTCAACCTAAAAGTAAAGTATTTTCATTACCTACATGAACAGTTTAATTAATAATACTGTAACGTCAATATTTTATTACTCTTAAAAAGTAACGTGCCCATGACTTGATAAGAGGAGCTAATGCTCAAAGAATCATAAAAAAAATGTACCTACACCTGTTACATCGTATTCCTGAAAATTATTTGAGCACCTTCCCTACATTCAAAAATTAACAGTTAAAAATGATATATAAAT
Source organism: Pemphigus obesinymphae (assembly GCA_025469235.1). NCBI lineage: Eukaryota > Metazoa > Arthropoda > Insecta > Hemiptera > Aphididae > Pemphigus > Pemphigus obesinymphae. Next base: position 86,454 of record JAIPRL010000389.1, read on the forward strand.
AAATTTTTTACAAACATACCATTTGTTACATTGATCAAATTGAATATCAATGAAATAAATATTATTTAATAGTAAATTTTCAACTTGATAATTATTATTATAACCGTATAATAAAAAAGTTTAATATTTTGGTATATATTTTGTTAATACGATAAGATTATTTTGTCCTCCAAATAGTTATTAATATATATATATTCCAAATAAACATTTAAACTTTTATTAAACCTTGTATGAAACCATTAAATGTAATGTTTAACATTAAATAAATATTTAATAAACATTAAATTTGTGTGGATCGAATGTTGCTAAACTTTTCAGTCAACCTTATTTGAAAAATGTTTGAAGATTCATACAACATTGTATGGCTAAGTACAATGCAACATTGGACCATACTTCTAAAACTTCCTCCCCTCCCAAAAAAAAAACTTTCATGCATTTTTATTGTATTGCGCCCTCTCTGTCCTATTATTTTTACTATCACAACCTTCCCGGAACGTTTTTTTTTTTTCTGTAAATATTGCAATAAATCATAATATTTCGGTGTTTAGATTCAAACCTGCGACCATCACTTAATTAACAACTTTGTACTTAAACAATCGAGCTACGCCCTAATGATATAAACGTACACGAATATATTGGTGGGTATATATAAATACTTCAGTAATGGTATAAGATTACAGGTACAGTAGAGAAGGAGACACTTTTTAAAGCACACTCAATGGTTGCCAGAACGAGCTCGGACCAGTTAAAAAATGTGTTGTATACTGAGGTATATAACATATAAAAAGTCACTTTTCGGTAGTCCAAAATGGAATTTTGCTCGAATTGCTCATAAGTTAAGAGGAAGTACAACTAGGGCCTCACAGTTTTGTCTACCCCCCTTTTTCTTAAAACCCCTGTACAAAGGCAGGGGAGGGTCATATCTCTCTCTGGAGAATCCAAAAAAAATTACGAGTATGTTATATGCTGGAGTGTATAATATATTTTTACATCAGACCGAGTACGATTTCACTACTATTAAATTCGCAATAACAATTCAAAAATTTCCCCTCCTTTGCTATTCCTATATTATTTTATAATATTCTACGGGCAATTAACCTTAAACTCCAAAAGACATTTATTGCAGATAGCCGAGAAGTAAACCTATATTTTTGTGGTTTTAGATACCCCTTCCTTTCCTAAAATCAATATCTATAGATGAATATAGTAATTATAGAAGGAACCTGTCCCTCTGGAAAATAGCTTTAGAATGAATTATTGAAAAAACTGGTAGTTTATGAGGTATAACATTTATAATTTATAATTTACTTAGGTCTCTGAAATTAATCCTATAGGCGCTAAACATTGTAATATGAACAAATACATAATGTTAAATTAAACATTGTTTTAAAGGTTATGTTGAACATTAATTTTTAAACGCATAATATTTAAATATTCAATGAAATTTTAGTCTACATTAAATTTTTAATATTAATTAATTTACATTCATTTAATGTTTTTATTATTAATTCTTTAACTATTAACGTTTCATAAAATTTTTAAGATTACAAAATTTAATATTTATTGGGTTATATAAAAATTTCAAAGTATTGACCAAATTCAAACACAAATACAGAAATTTGTGATATTAAATACGAGCATATTGTGTAAATACTTCATTCAAAATACAAATTTTATTTTAATTCCAATAACTTTACTAAATATCATTAAATCATATATATATCTATTCTAATTTATTATAATTCATGTATTTATACATATCCACAAAATATTGAAAAATGTCATTATTTATTTGCATAAATAGACTGAGTATTTATAACAAGTGATTTGTTTTGAAGCGAATAACATTGACATGGGTCTGGATAAATTTTTGTTTCACCTTTGTTATATAATTTTCTCGTTGAACTCAGTTCGTGTCAAGATGAGCCGGGTGGAGTATTAATATCCACGTCAATAGTAAATTTAGATTGAGAATGTATTATTGGTTTTACGATGGTGTGTTTTTTTATATGTGATCTTCTTTTTTGCTCGAATGTATATAAATCGGAAATTGTACACGTATGATTCGATTTTCAAGAGGGATAGCTTTCTCAGTGATATATAAATACCAAAGGAAAAACTACTGACAATAACAAAAAATACAAAAGTTACAACCCACTTGTTTTGAACAATATAAAACGTATACTTATTTTAATCTTCATTTCAAACACTTTAAATATTCAATAGAAATACAAATTAATGAATTTGATTGTTTCACATCGGAAAATGTAGATAATATTATTGATTTTTGTAACTGCGTTAGTTACTTTTAATAAATAACAATATATTTTCGAAATCTATTTATTATGTTTCTGCAATCAACTGAATCAATTTTATAGACTATAACAAATATGATTCCGATGTAAGGAATGTGGCGTCACCATCACCCAGAGCACCTATGGTGTCCTGAAACAGCCCCACACTAATCTTGATTGATTGGTGTGGACTGGTTCTCCAGGTTGGGGGTTAAGCGTAGGGCTAATAACACTTCTTAGTGAAACAACATTTGTTCAAGAATCGAACAAGTCTTGGGATAGGTTACGGCAAACGAACTGTAAATTGGAAATCGGATTTAGCATGTGGTACTTGAAACATACAAACACTATACAAACTTGGAGCGGCGGGGGAATTAGTAGGAAAAGTAGAGAGGCATAAGAGAAAATGCGTGGCCTTACAAGAAGTGAGATTGGAAGAAGCGGTAACAAAAAAATATTACAAACAACAAGCATAAATGGAAGAACTAAATAAAAAAAGTAGTCATACATTATGGACTGGTTTCGCTGTACATGAGTCAATCATACATTTGATTAAAGAGTTCAAAAATTTTAGCCCGAGAATCTATGCGTGTGAAGTGGGCCCCTTCATACCTTATCACATCAATCCTGGACCAACGCCAATATTTTGTAAATAATTTGCTAATATTTTGCAAATTAGTTTCCAGAATTTGCAAATCACTCCTAACCCCCGAAATTGATATATGAATGTCTGAGAGGAATGTGTCAAATTTATGAATTATCTACTTACATTGTATGATATAAACAGGGCTAACGCCGATATTTTACAAATAATTTACATAAATATTAAATAATATCGTATATATATATTAGGTAAGTAATTTTCAATATAAAATTAAAATATTGTAAATAGTATTTTATTATTAGTTACTGGTTAATAATTTTAGCTAATTACAATACTTTCGTTTCGCTTATTGAAGTTATTAATTTATAGTACCTATAACGATAATAAAAGAGAGAAAAATAAATAGTTAGTAATTAACTATTACTTATTATCATGGTATTAAATTTGGCGTATAGTATTCTATACTAAATTAAATTTGAACTTAATAACTAAACTAACAGTGGTGGAACTAGTTCTATAACCTTGAGGGGGGGACTTCAGCCTAACTGTATAATTGTCTTATATTGTATGTATAATATTTTTGAGAGGCTAAACTTCCACCCTAGTTGCATTTGTGTCCATATATATATATATATAGTCGTATTTAGATTTTATTTTCGGAGGGGGTCCAAAATATATACTTCATAATTTTAGTACATATTGAATTTATATTTTGTCCATCATATATAGATTTATTGGATTTATGAATTTTGAAAACAGATTTAAATTTATCAACAAATTAACTTCAAATCAAATTGTTTTACATTTTTTAATTTTTTTATTTTCATAAATATTTGGTGGACTAATATTTAATGATTTTCAATTTAATAAAACTATTTTAAGGAAATAATATTTAAAAAATTAAAATTTCTTTACAACTGATAATTTTCAAAATAATTAGTCTACGTGGGCAACTCAAATGTTTTAAAAACAATCAACTATAGTTAGGTTTACATACATTTTTGTGGTAAAATTATGATTACTTATTTTTGGCAAGTTCAAAAGTAAATAATAAAAAAAAAAATTATAATATCCTTGGTGATACTTTTTATAACTGTATCAATGTTTTTCCACATATAACCTTATACCATCACTTATATGCTTGTTTTGATCATTTTTACTGTTACATTTAAATTAAAATCTACGTAGGTAAGTATATGTGCTTTAAAGTATTCTATTTCATTAATCGATCGGTTATGATTAAAAATATTGATATTGATGCTAAAAACCAGTATAGTTTTATTAGGTACATACAAAATGTATCAAATGTTGAAAACATTTTGGAGAGAGCGGAACTCCTTCTTCAGAAACCGCCTTGTATTTTTATATATTACCTATTATTACCTATTATGACATAAATATATATATATCATTGTATTATTGATTACATTATTACTAAACAACTATTGAATTCAAAATATAATTTACAATAGATAAATTTTAAAAATCAGAACTTTAATATTAAATTAAATATAATTAAAATAAATACTAATATTATATGATGTGTTTCAAAAATTGTTTTATTTATATATATTAAGTATATGTATCTCTCATATATGATTACATTATATGTAGGTTTAACTTTTTATATTATATAAATAGATGATTAATTTATAATTTAATTCAGGTTTTATAATATTGTGGTATGAAAGGCGAACATAACATGTTATATTTCTCTTTTGAGCAATAAAATGAAATTTCTATAAATGAGTTTAAAATACGTACCCTTACCTATTTTGTATAATTTATTTTTCCACATTTATTTAAACTATACTCATATCTCTTCGGCATGCCGTCGAATTAAATATTGTTCTTACATTAAAATAGTTATCGTTCGAATTTGTTTTTTAATTATTGGGTATTTTATATATATATATTTAATTTTAATTTAATTTGGATTTTATACAATAATTATAAGAATTATTAGAATCCTTTTACAATTTATCAGTTGACAGTGGAAATTTACTCGTATTCAGTATTTCAATATAAATAATCATTTGATTCTCGAACAGGATCTACTATTATTTTAGATGATAATAAAGTAAGTATAGTTTTACTTTCACTTGAAAAAAACTAATTCAAAATTCGATAAACGACCAGTTGTAACAATTAAATGCAAATTTTTATCAGATAGCTCTTCACTCGAATCTCCTAGGTACCTGAAAATGTGTACCTACCTATATAGCCCGGTTATAAATTATCGATAAGGGTTAAAAAGTTATCAACATTTTATCATTTCAATATAGTGCTACAGTAAACATTTGGTGTATCTACTTCCATATTATAATTTTGATATTACTATTTTCCATTCTATAACAATTGTAGGTAGTTTTACTGAGTATATCGAAAAATAATCTCTACAAAGCACCAACTAGAATTAGTTTTCTATGAGATAGGTCTATACTTTAAAACTGTTTGATACCATCATATACCCTAAAAAGTTTATATTTTATGTATTTATTTTATTGTGTAGTAAATATTGGTGTTGGTCCGAGATCGATTGGACAATATTAGGGGGGGGGGGAGAAACTTCCCACGCTTTGAGAATCTCAATATTAACTCCGAAAGATAAAGATTTTCACATGGTGCTATTCAACGTACATGTGCCGACAAAGAATAAAGATGAAGAAGAAAAAGGAGAGTTTTACGATATACAAACGGAGATATTTAATAGTTAAAAGTTAAAAAGTGGGGGAAAATATAAAAATTGTACTAGACAATATAAATGCGAAAGTAGAAAAAGAAAGGATATACTGCAACATTGCAGGCATTCATAGTCTACATGAACAATTAAATGATAATGGTATGTATTGGTCAACAAATTTATAAATATTATAACTAATATAAGAATATTATGAGGACTTGACGCAATTCAAGAAGCAATGTGGTCTTAAATTAAATATTATTGATAGATATAATATAAATAAATTGGAAGACTCTAATATGCATAAAAATTACATAAGCAGAATCAACGAAAATCTTAAAGTGCAACAGATAACAAATATAGACGATATTAATAATGTGTCGATCAAAATACATAGTACAGCAAGCTGCAAATATAACTATTGGAATAAAGAAAAATAGAAAGAAACCCTGGTATAACAAAATATGTAAAGATGTAGTACGGAGAAGAAAGGTGGCGAAGAAAAATGGATGAAAGGTTCTAGTGATGAAGACAGTGAGGGAGAATTTATTAGGTGGAGGAAAGAAGCTCACAATATAATAAAGTGTGAGAAAATAAAGTATATCCAAAACATTATGAAGGACGCAGAACAAGATTTTAGGTTAAACAGGACCAGAGATATATACAAAAAAGTAAATGACTTAAGAGGAAATTTCAAGAAGGAAGAACGGTTGCTTTAGAATGAGGACGGAACATTAATAACCACAGAAAAGGAAATAGCAAAAAAATACAGGAAATATTTAGACAATCTACTAAATTGTGGAGAGCTAATCGAAAAATTCCATTTTGATATTGAGAACATAAATACACAATAATATCCAATCTCTACATTAAAAAAAAAATAACAGAACAAGTAACAGAGGTTAAAAAAAAATACAAATCCCAATGAGAGGATTGCTAACAAGTAGAACATTTAAAAAAAGGGTGGTGAATATGTCGTACAATGGATCTGGCAAATGATTGGCAGAATATGGGCAATAGAAGAACTCCCAGATGATTGGATAGTTGCTGTAATATGTCCAGTCCATAAGAATATTTAATATTGATTTACTTTTTATAATAAATCAATTATTATACATTTTATAAATGTCTACCACAAAACTATTGTATATGCTAAGTCTAGGATTTTAAATTATTTTATTTACATTTTATTTACATATTACTTAATAAAATAAACAATAAATTTAATTAAAATCAATATCTATAGAATATAGGTATCCATATAAACAAAATTGACTTTTGTTTTTGAAATTTGTAAAATATTTAAAAAAATCTTGAATTATGAAAAAATTAATTATTGTATTATACTATTTGATCGAAGTATTTTAGATTCCTTTTAGCTCGATAAATATAAGCAAATATCATGAGAAAACTACTAAAATCGTTGATCTGGATTATTATAATATATATATATCAGTGAAATATAAACTATGTCAATGAAGTTTGTTTTAAGTTAGTTTGATTCGATAACTAATAATAAAGTACTAAAAAAGTTTTTTCTAAAGAAGTAAGCTGTGTCAAATAACCAATAGGAGATCAGTTGATAGGATTTATTTTGGAAGGAACTATAGAAGAGAAACGTGTCATAGAAAGTTTACGTTTAAAATACATAATATAATTAATAATCATTGTAGAAGATCAGAAAACATGATTAATATCTAGAGATTAAAATATGATATATAGTAAAATAGAAGCACAGTGAATTATTGAATACTAATTCATTGAGTGAATGGAAAATCATTTTTAAAAAGAAAAAAGTTTTTAAAATTAATTAGAAATAATAACAAGATATATTGAAAACAAAGATTTTACTAAATTTTTTAAAAAATATTTATAGTTTTTTTTTTTAAGTTTTATAAACTTTTACGTGTATTTATAATTATACATTATGTATCATTAATTGTAGATTTATATATTATTTAATATATTAAAATTAAGGATGGAGAAATTCTATTATTTTTTTATATTTTAAGAGCACCCTTAATATAAAATATTTTTAATTGAACGGTAATACGATAACTGTTTAATGCTATTTTTGAACACATAATTCATTATAATATAATATACATATAAATATAAAAAAAGTGTTTATATTTTCTATATTTTGAATTTAATCATAATCAATATCATTATTATATCAATTATATTTTTACATTATAATTTACGGGGAATTTTTTAAATGTAAAAATGTTTACAAACTATTAACCATTTTTTTTTTTCTAAACATTTATAATAACTAGTATAAAATAAAAGATATAAATCTATTGCATAATTTAATTTAATTTCTGGTCCAATGAAATATATTATAATATTATAATCCATGAAATATAAAAATTGTCAATGTATAATACATCTGACAAACAAATTAAATTTGATATATTATCTCAAATATATATTTATAAATGATTTGTGTTTTTTAATTATAGAATAATCCGTACATATATATAACTTCATTAAATATAAATGTGTTATAGGTACTCACATAACAAGAGTTGTAATATTTCGACTGTGGGTCGGAACAGTAGAGAGGCGGTGGATGAAAATGTACGCTTTCCATACGTGCTGCCGACCCGAGATACGATGGACCAGACATATCTACGTAAGCATATGTACCTAAAACGAAACACGTTTTTAAATTAATATTAGGCAGGAATATCATATTTTATATATTATATATATATATATTATATATATTTTTTTCAATTTATTACCAGTTCGATTTCGAAATGTGTTATCCCATTTCGGGCCAGTGAATTTTTGTCGATCGCCTTTGTTTAGTTTCCATGTTAGAGACATTTCTTCTGAAGTATTTTGCCATCCACAAAATCCCGATTCGAATGTACATCGAGCTTCAACAGGTACGAGCACTGAAAATATTCAAAAAAAATAAAAATTGATCATTTATAGTTATATAAAAGTGTATCTAATGTAAGTTATCGTTAAAAGAATATACTCATATAATAATTAATTTATACCTTGAAATAGGTATTTGGTAATTGTATTACACTTTAAAAATACATAAAATAATATTTATTTTTACCAATATATTAAATCAATTTCATATTTATATAAAAAAAAAATATTAATTCTATATGATTTGCATTAAACTTATATACAACTAATCTAAAGAATAAATTAGAATTCATATTTTATAATGCAATTCAAGTGATTTCTTATATATTTCCAATATAAATAATGGCATAACACTATTTTAGATTCTGGTGATTAATATGTTGGTTTTACAATGAAGAATATTTATTTTATATACAGTTTTTTGGAGGTAGAAAGAGACAAGTCTTTGGATTAATAGATTAAAAATGTATTGTATTTTTTTATTAAAAAGTTTGTTTAATATTTTGTCAGTAGTCAAGGAAACTACTGAATTTACGGATAATTGTTATCATAGATAATCGATAAATCATATTAAACTGAACTTCATTCAGAGTCATTTTTTAAATATAACTAATTATTTTGGCTTTAAAATCTAAAATAAGAATAATATATAATCCCGAACAAAGACCAAAGGTAGATCAACTACCACTACCTGCAGTATCAAATTGATTTTTTATAATAGTTGGATTAGGGCCTACATTACATAAAAAGAATGATGTTCAAACTTTTAGTGGTTAATCTTCGAAATAGAAAATGTGGTATTATTATTTTAGATATAAAATGAATGATATTCATTAATAAATATTGTTTAAAAAATTGATTCTGTGTGAAATTTGGTAAAATATTTTTTAAATTTAGGTATATCATACACGAGTAAAACAAGTGTTTGTTATTATAAGTAAATTATCTTTACGTTATAATAAACTATATGAACAATTAAAAATAACCTATTTAAAGTATCAACCAACTAGAATGAAGAATACGCTTCCTTTAAAATAGCTCTTTATAAATAAAAATCGAATTTTGATGTTCAAAATTTGTATAAACTACTGAGAAATAGTCTAATAGGTTTTTTTAATGTTATCATGTGGTTAAAGACAACAGTATATTTACTTGTCAAATATTTTTGACACTTAAAATAAAAATTTTGTTGTTAAACAAAAATGTGAAAATACAGTATTGGCTAAAATATTTTTATAATGATATTAATACGAGACTTTAAAAAGTTTATTTGTATCATGGGATATATTGTAATAGATTTTATATCTAATAGTTGATATAATTATAGATACATTTTAAAGTATATTTTAAAGTATATTTTATAATATATTATTTTATTATAGGTAAAAATAATATATTATAATATATAAAATGAGTTATCTGTCGAACGAAATGTCCTCAGAGGTTATCAGGAACGTATTAGATGAATCTCAAATAGTAGAAATAAGTGAAATTTTAGATATACCAAAAATGTACGAAAATAAAGGTGAGACCAATATAGAAAGAAATATTAATTGCAAATCTGAAGTGTTGAAAAGATTATCTGATTATAAGAGCACGATAACTATTGACGAGTTATTGGTCATCATGAACATAAGGACAGAAGATGAAAAATTAGCCTTTCTGAAATCGATGAAAACGAAAGACAAAAAAGTTTTAAAAGATATTATGAAACTCGAGCATCATGAATATATTAATCAACCTTCCCACATCAAAAATTGGTTACAGTTGAAGGGAAAACAAATGGTAAGTATACAATTCGCAACTAAGATTATTGAAAATAGATGGTTGAACATTTACAATATTTTTAGCAATGATAAAAAAAATTATTTACTCCAACGGAAACAATTCGGATGTATAAAAAGCGCGTTTTTAAAATTTGAAGTAAACATCATCATGACTAACTACAACCTTTTTTTCGACATCGAGTCTGAGAAGGTTTATACCAAAGCGGTTTACACTACGTTGGAGAACCGTACATACGATCTTTGGAAAATCGAAAACGTAATATTAAAAAAGATGAAAGTGATAATGAGTCCTGAGGCCAGTTATCTGATATTGACGTGGTTGAGCCCATCGATATGGAAGAAAAAGTATAATATCGGCAAGTTAAAGTACGATTTTGCCGTGTCCGACATTGACGTGTCCAAAACGGACAACAAACAACGATATTTACTATATGCCTGGGACAAAACACTAGAAACATTTTTGGAGGAGATTAAAGAAAGTCCTGTGCTCGAAATGTACTGGACATCCGCGGAACAGTTTAACAAAGCATTGAATTATTTGACCAAGAAGACCGTTCAAAAAATGAAAATTTTGGACATGATCTGGAGTTTTCGATCGAAAAACCACGACATGTCGAATCAAAAGAAACCATATAATTATGCTAAACGCATGGCCAAAAAAACATTGAAACATAAACTGATAACAATGAGACACAAAATCGCCGAGATGATCCGTAAAAAAAACGAACACGATTTTGAGTATCTCAAAAACATTACACACAACGAAACGTTCTTTAATATAAAATCGATGTTGCAGAACATTTGTCGGGAACAAGAGTACACGTTATCCGGGTTTTTTAGCAAACCCTACCGCATATTTGAATATTTAACATCTCATTTGGCGGATGTTCTCGAAGAACTATCTAAGATCTCGACGACCCGTTGGAATACAACCGAACAAATATTACAATTAATCGAGGTGCGTCAAGAAAGGAAGGCTCGGTTTCGAAAAACGATGTTCAATACAATAACTACCACTATACACAGAACTATTAAACAATATGAAGATTTACCAGACAATAGAAAAGAAAAACTGCTACCATTTAGATCACAGGTTCCTGAACAACACCCACCGGTAAAACCGAAGGGTCCGACTTTAAACAATGAACAGATGATGTACTTGAACTGTCTTACATACTTGTCGCCCAATAACGTGGACAAGTATATACCTTTTGTCCCAGAAATGAAGATAGAGGAAAAACAATTTTAATATTACCTATAATATACCATTTTAAAATAACACAACACATCACAAATTATTAATGAGGCCATTCTAAAAGCTTAGTTGATTACATCAAAATTAAAATGTCCTCTAAAAGAGCCAAAAATCTAAATTCTATTTTATAATATTATAATTTGATACGTAAATAATGGTTAAGGAAAGTTTATATCCTATATAAAAACTGGAACTGAAAAACCGTAAAGTTTCCAACCCTTTGGTCGATAAATCTGAGTGTACCGTTGTAAGATATTTTAATAGTATAATATTTTAATGACATTTTGCAGACCTTAGTACCTCTCCCCTAAAATCTAGCTCTAAATAAGATACAAATTTTAGTTAAACAATTTTAATTTCACTGTTCTTGAACCTGAAAACACCTATACATATAGTATTTGATACTTACCTGGGTAAGGTTAAAAAAACTCCTTTTAAATGCAATATCTATTAATTGAAACTACTTTCGAGTGTGACACATTTAGTGTACACACTATATTTACTATATTCATAATAGTTACTAATTTTTAAAGTGAAGAAAATCCTGACTACGGCAGAAAATGGTGTTCGATTTCTAGAAGATAATCTTCGAAATACTAATTTTTTTAAAATTTACTTATAGGTGAATAACGTGCATTCTGTGAAAATTTGTCGGTTGGAATGTTACTGTTCTCTTATTAAAATATAAATTCGAAACCATCTTCGCTCGGCTCTCACCAGGGTGTATCGATTTTCACAAAATATATAAACTACATACACTAAAAATTGTGAAAAATACTTCGAAAGTTCAATGATTCAAAAACATTAACCGTAATATATTACGATTTTATAGTAGGTATTCTGTGAATTATTCGGATTTACCATTTTTTCCATGTGCAAATATAACAAATATCGTATGCAAATAAATAACGCCCATAATATTTGATTACAATAAAAGTTTGTATACAATTTAGAAAATGTACAATACAACATGTTACAATGGCAGGTATTTGAATAATTTGTGTACCGTTATAGTCAGTTAACTAAGCCTGTTCGATTGAATAATAATGAAAACTATCTCCTACAATATTTCAAATAATAAAAAATATATTTTTAAAAACACTCAGGAAGTTCAATGATTTGAATATGTTCACCGTAATATATTAATTTTATAGTAGTTATCTACTCAGTGAAATAGTCAATAGGACTTATAGCTATTTACAAATGTACAATGTCCGATAAATATCGTATGTCATAAATAAGTAATATTTCGTAACAATATAAGTTCATACAAAATTTAAAAAATGTATTGTACAAAATTACAATTGCAGATATTTGAATAGGTACCTCGTGGACTTTTATAGTCGTCAAACATTATCTTCGAGGTCTATTGAATAATAAATATTTGTAAACGTTGAATACGGACTCAAAACGTTTGTTATTTTTATAATAAACCAAAAAAAAAGTATATTAAATTGTTGGATCCATTTTGTCACTATACAGTGCAATATGTTATAAAACGTGCAACATTATTTTAATTTTTTTTTCTTGGTGTTGAGTTACTTGTAGAATTATTTATAGATATAAATAATAACCCAATTTCTACAAAATAATTTGTTTTTATTTAACAAATACATATTTCAAAATCAATGTTTTCATCTTTAGTGTTAAATTATCTTCAATTTAACACTAAAGATGAAAACATAGTTTTGGAAATACGTATTTGTTAAATAAAAACAAATTATTTTGTAGAAATTTGGTTTTTATTTATATCTTCATACAAAATATTCAAACAGACAAAAATAGGAGTTATGACAACTTCGTTTGGATACTAATTGACATGTATAGATTTATGCCTGTTATCTTTTGGGATACCGATAGTTTTTGCCATAAAATAGAGAATTTATACAGGATAAATCCAGAAATATACGGTGTGTAACTTTTCTTTATGTCATCTAAAAAGACGAAATACGGACGAACGGTAAACGGAAAATAAGTAAATACAAACCCCAATAATGAGAAAAACTAATATAACCACAGGGCTGACGGGTAGGAAAATGGTCCGTAGAATTAAATAAGAGCGTAATATTTTTTCATCCGTTAAAAAAACATCTATTTGAAGTTAACATTTTATACATATGATTATAAAAGTAAAAGAATAGACAATAAAATATTCATATGCAACTCATATATATTTTTATTATACGATAATACGTGTTTTCAAAAGTGGAAATATAAGAGTAGATATTAGTACAAATAATTGGTATTAATAACACTGATATAAAATAATATTGATAATTATTATCAATCTGTGTTTTTATAAAACTATATTTTCATTAAGTAACTAATCGAATTTTGAACTATGAAAAATAAATATAATACTTGTAGAAATATTCACCTAACTCTGAATACCAGTTTAGTTGCAGTAATAAATCAGTGTACTGACCTATAATAGCAGCCCTTAAAATTATGTGTAGTACGAGAAGCTCGAATTGTAGTGCAAAATTAACAAGCATGTTAATAAAATTAGGAAATTCTACATTTCTTCATATTATAATTTTGATGATAAAAATGAAAACGGTCATTCAAAAAAAAAAAAAAAAAAATGTATTAAATATGTAGTACGAAAATCAGAATATCTTAAAGCCTGTATAATATATATATCAATAATATGGATGAAATCATTTCTTTATTAATTGGGCATATCAATTATACACATACAATCTAATGCATGAAAATAAATGTGTGTGAATATAAGTGGTTAAAACATCATGGTATTTTATACTAGACCGTTGTTTATATTATAGTTACACTTAATAAATGTCATTATTAATTATTATAAAAGCCTACCTATTCGATAATCTATATACTGTTTGATTATAACCAAAATTTGTGTTACTAGAGTTTCTACCGAACCATGTTTCCACTATGGTAACATGTCTTTTCTCCAAATAAATAGGTAAAACATCATGTATCATCATGTCATACGGTTTGGTGTCCCGACAATAAAATTGAGCACAATGAAAATTCAGTGTATATTGTAAATTATATTCAAATTAAGTTAGAAAATAACAATCATAACTATGGTATACTATGGTATTATATGGTTCAATTAAATAATATACTTACAATCTACTATAGTTGAATTCATAGGTAAATTACCTTGCCATCAAAATAGCGTTAAACGTAAATTTTAATTGAAGTTATCAAGATATTTTAATAGAAAAATTAACATAATTCGATGTACAATAATTCTATCATAAGTTGCGTGTACCATAACTTAATCAACAATAGGTAAGATCGTAAATATGATATTATTTATTTAATAATAGAGCAAGATACTATTTCTAAAGTATTTTTGGATTCTACCTTAGTGAAACGAGTCCAAAAATCAATGATATAAAAAATGGAAAATTTCTAGTCAAGAATTATAAAAATGGGAAATTTTATAAAAACTTTTAATAACAAATCATAAATATTTCAGAAAGCATCAATGACAGTGCTGCAACAGTTATTAAACATTTTTTCGTTAGGCCTGAAGGCTAAGAGTAATTTCTGAAGAATATAATTTTAACAATAACACTTACAGCCATAATTTAGGGATTCGTCGTAAAAATAATGGATGCTTTGTTCATATTTTATTAGTGTATCAATATCGTTTCGGCAAAAATCCCATTGTCCAAAAGTAAATAACGTCTTGGGCCAATTAGTGAACTTCAATAACCATACAATGGGAATTGTAAATGTTGGCCATGCAGACAATGCGAGCATACTATATTCATTATTAATTTCGCCAATTCCAATTCATATTATATACTGTGTATCTAAACATTGTGTGGTTACACATTATATTGTCAGAATTATGATTTTTTTTCATTATTTGAAAATAAAATTAGGAAACTGTAAAATTAGCGTGTTTTTATACACAAACATTATTATTTATTTATCGCTATTTTAGTAATTGTCGTGCCTATGAATATTATTATTGTCATGTTGTCACGCATCGCACCGTTGTATTGTTGGTTGCTGCTCGACGACGCCTCGGCGGCCGCTGCGTGGTATTCCATCACTGCCAAGGCTACCACAGCACTGTCACGTCGGGCACACTTGAAAAATGCATGTATGATGCGCCGTATACACACACACACACAGTTTTATTTTATTTCCTCTCCGGTGAAAAATATTATTTATTAATTTTAATTAATTAAAAAAATTAAATTTTATTGCATGACTCAAAAAACTAGTTTGAACCACCAACTATTTATATCAAATTACATTCTGTGGCCGTATGTCGTGACGACATTTGTCGTTTGGTGCAGTTATTATCTAACCATTTTCAGATGTTATCAGGATATCACTTATCTTGGTTATATATGCAATAAGGTAGATTTAATTATGTTTTATATGAATGTAGGTATGTTCTTAATAAAATTAATGATATCACGTTCGTTATTACAGTATCTACTTATTATATCGACATTTTAAGAGAAAATAACATAATATAATATTGTTAATATATTTGTCATTAATCTGTAGTATTTGTTGGTTGTGCTTCACCAGATATTTCATCCACGAGCTGCTACTGCTAATGCAATTTTTGATGGATTTCGTATGAATACTTTAGGTTTTATAACGATATGAATAGGTATATGAATATTCAAAATATAAACAGTATATCAGGAACATTTGACGGACGGAGACATATTTTTGTATTTTAGATGAAATTTTAATTTCATACGATTTTAAATATTACAATTTAAATTGTGTTTAAATTGTACATTAAAAAATCCTAAAAATAAGTTTATACATTTGATTTATAGAGAAATTATTCTGGTGGTAATTTCTATTTTATTTATACATTATTTTATACATTTTATTTATTTATACATTTATACGTTTATTTTATACATTTAATTTTGATTTCGTTAAGTTTAAAATAAAATTGTAAAACAAAAAATTGTACTTAATTAAAAAGTAAAATTTGATAAATTTCTAATGACAATACAGGAAATGAATAATATATATATTTTTTTTATATTGCATACCTTATATCTTTGAAAACTATTGAAACCGTTATCATGACTCATGTGAAATTTTATATTTAATTATGCTTGAGCTGAAACAATTTCACACACATGGGGATACTAGTATACTATTAATATTATACATATTTATACAAGTAGTGTAGTGATCAAATATTTTGCCTTTTATCGCCATAATATGAATTACTGAAAAAATAAAAATAAACGTGCTGTGTGGTATCACGATATGTATTTTATAATATATTCGTTTTCTGGAAACACTATATACTATACAACGTAGCCATGTAGGTTTAATTTTGTGTATTGGAAAAGCTAAATAAAATGTTATACTGGCCTTACTATAAATTGTTGTTTAATTATTAATTAGTAATAATTAAATAAATAAATAAAAGTAATAAAATAAAATAAAAAAATAATAATTATTTATTATTATTATTGATTGTTTGCATTATGGAATATGCAATTTATGTTTTCCTGTCCAGGTTGTTATATTTAATAAAATTTAAAGTTTAATTATCTATATTATAAAATACATTCAAATCAGATATGGATAATATATTAAATAATAAATTAATTTTATTTATTGTTTTTGAGTACCCTCAAAAAATATTTAGTATTTTTTTTTTTTCACATATTATCTTAAATGCTTTGTGGTAAGAAAAAAAGACGTAGGTATTTTATTTTATCAAAAAATATATGAACTATAATAGGTATATTACTATTTATTATGATATTATAATATATGAATAAACATTTTATCGATTATTATCGATATCGACCGCAATTGTTTTTGAATTTAAATAATAATGAAATACTCATAGAATTATGTTATATCATACATATATATTGAGATCATATATATATTTATAATAAATATAATATAAATGATTATAACTATAGGTGGTTACTACTTACAATAACTTACAATACATGGTCAATAGAATATATTCTTTTTTATAATAGAACAATATTACTTTACCTTGAAAACATGTCATCATGCTATATATATTTAATGTTATTAAAAAATATATGATAATATACTAATACTTATAACTTACATTATATATTAATGTGACCATATTTATAAAATTCAAAAACATGACAAACTAAAGATAATTTGCGTAAAATTATTACCAAAAATAAAAAATAGGGGAATTGAGCAAAAATAATTTTATTTTAAATAAAAATTTTAAAAAATACTGAATTAAAATAGTCCAATAAATAACAGGAAAATAAGCGTTTTTTATTAAGCGAAATTAAACTGGATAACTCAACAATAAGAGTAAATACGACAAAATCCTTATTATAGATGACATATATAACTATATAAGTGATATAATTGTCTATAATAAGCATTATAATGTCTTATAAGTTATAACAAAACTCAAACATAACAATACTTTAGGCTATTTTAGTTTTAGCAGCAAAGTGTAAAAATTATTATAAAAAAACACGAAATATTGAATAAAACCAAATTCGTAAGATATAAATCATAACATATTTTGTAGGTATATTTATAGTATATTAAATACAATTATTTTCACATTATTTTTCTAAAGTATTTGAATAAAATTCAGGTTTTTTTATAATTTTAGAAAGTTATTGATATAACAATAATGTAATAAAGCTTAACTGTACGATAATAATTAATTAATACCATTAATATCATAATATAGTAACTAATACCTACATTATTATAAGTACCTAACATAAACTTAAATTTATTATATAACATAACATAGGTAATGTATAAATTTATAGATAAATATTTTATGGATAACATAAAAAAATACGCTTATTTCAATCCTTTAAATAAAATAAAAGTGGAATATATTTTTATACTATTAAAAAAAATGTTTTACCAAGACTACATAATACTCTGACTATTGTATATTATAAGGGCAATAAAATATCGAGTGATACCATTGCAATGTATACAATAATACAAGTTTGGTTTTGGTTGTAGGAAATTTAAATTTAATTTAACTTTAGCATAAAATCTCTCGCTCTATTTACGTAAAAAATAACGTAACGTACAATAAAATCATCAAAATGGATGGCATGAGAATGTGTGTATTATACAATTTACATATATGTACCTTTATTCGAGTGCATGCATTTTTATACGAAGTTGAAAATGACAGAACTGAATTCAATCAATTCGATACGTATTTGTTTAGCAATCATCAAACAATTTATATTCAAAACGATTGTGCCTACTATTTTTCTTATCTTTTCTTTTTTTCCTTTTTTTATTTTGTCTAATATTGTCAATTTTTAGTGATATTCGTTTACCTACCAAATGTACCTGGTTCAATTACCCAAAACAAATAAACATTCGTACAATTTAAAGAATAACATTTTCATTATATATAAAAATGTAATATATAGTAAACGTTTTGTGATAAAATTAACAATTGATTTGATGTTATACTTACGACAGTTTTCAGTTTCATCGGTTTCATCTGGACAATCTGGACTGATATCACAAACTCGATCGAAGGGTATGCATGTCATGTTATCAGAACATAAAAAATGCGAATCTGCTGGACATCCACTCTCGGTTATGCCAGTAAAATATTCTGAAAAAAAAACATGAAAATCGATTTTAAAAAATTAAATGCATTATTTTTAACACTAAATAGTATTTATAATAACTAAGGGTTCTAGTTTAGTGATAACAATTATCATTCATCAGTTAACATATAAGTATTTAAATTACTTTCTCTACTGTATTTGGCATATTTGTAGTACAATGTTAATATAAAATATTAAACCAAATTAACATATTATTTAAAGTCAGCTCTGTCTATTCATTAAAATAATTGTCATACATTGTGTGCCACACATAGTATAATAAAGTACAATATACCACATAGAAAGCTATTTAAATTTTACATGAAATAAAAATGAACATAGTACCATATCCTAAGCCTAAATTCAGGTTTAGGGAAATTTTAATGCTCAATAAGTACTTATTGGAAGATACCTATTTATATTTAAATGAAAATGAAAAATGTTTTAATTTATTAAAGTATTTTAAAATATATTGTAAATAATTTTCATCATTAAACGAATACATTATTGTAGGTAAATATGGGCGAAGTAATGAAAATAATTTACTTAAATTATAAGAGTACTTTCCAAACATATCAATATGATAATGAAAAATATTTAGGTAATTAGTAATAATAAATTTAAGATAATATAGTAACATCGCGCCTTCGAAAATCGTTTGTATATCATGGTTTTCATACATAATACAAAAACTGGAATACATACATTGTGAATCTAGAGACACATAATTTTAATTTAATAGTGACGAATATATTTTATCAGAGTTTATTTTTTATTTGTAAGAGAATGACATTTTTAAATATAAAAATCATTTAATGTTATTAAATATTAAATTTTTAAATGATTTACCTATCACTTTTCAAGCTTACTGAACGATTCAATATCTATAATAATAGTATCTGTTCAACAAACCATCGGACGAAATTTCAATATAATAATTTATATTATATATATTATTTATATATTAATAATCTCATTCATTTCGTATTAATATCGATACCTTAATATATGACTATTAATATGAATTTATGAAGCTAAAACGTGTAAAATTCAAGTACACATTTTTTATTACAGACATTTAAATTATTTTTTATTTTAATTTCCTAAAATCTCCTATTTATAAATTTATAATAACAGACATGTAGGTTGTGTAGAATTCTACCATTTTCTAACCTGGAAAAATAACTATCAGAGGAGGAATTATATTTGATTTAACATTTATTTTTTTATTTTTAGTTAGTTATAGCTTTTACAATTATAAATATCGGAATTAATATTGTGCATCAATCACTCTATTAATAATATGCAGTATTGAATGATAATAAGTATAATAACATACGATGATAAAACCGAGGTACCAAATAGAATATTTAAATGGATTCGGATGACGATCCTAATTTATGTATTTCGATTACACTGTATACTAAACAAACATATCTGCAACATTTTAGCAATAAATCAAAGTTGCGTACTGCACCAAATCTACTATATCGATAGGCATTCTATCTCACAAACAACCCTACCCGATAATTCAATCGAATATAATTTCGGTATCCAAACGACGAAATATTACTCGCACAAATACATTTCGACGAATCCGAAAATAAACAAATGCCTACAACTCACTCTAACAATATTACAGATAATAATAAATAAAATAAAAATGAATTCATTCCATGGAAAAAATATCCATGTTAATTATTAAATTATCATAAAAAGTGATATTATATTATAATCACGTTTCACCAAATCATATATATTAATAAAATATTATGGTATCTAAGGTTTAAAATTATCAGTTGTTTTCTATATTAATTTAATAGAAAAACAAGTAGCATTATATGAAAAAAAATCGTATAACAATATTTAATAAATTATAAAAATAGAGTAATAATGTTAACAAAAATGGCTATAAAACATCGAAACATCCTCTTTTAAATTATATATGTTATAGTTATTTTGTGTGATGTCTACACAAATTATATCCTTCAGAACGCATGGAGTACGAAAATACGTATAAGTTCATTACCCTGGCACTTGCACTTTGAAAATTCGACTATTTAACTATATACAATATTATATGCAATTTTGTATAAAACTTTAAAGCCCGAATCTCGATTATTTTTCGTACAGGTTCTGGTGTATCATAATTTCAGCACCAGTTTATGAAATATTAGTCTTATTCAAAATTCGGTATTACCTTATTAACATGTAGGTACTTTATTTTGTACAGTTTTATACAACAAAATACAATACTCTTAACGACCTCAATAATCTTTTTTTTTTTTTTTATGCGCATTCTGGATAACGTAACATAAAATATATTATTTTAAACGTTTTGAACAAAATCAATATGTTCTTTTCTGACATTTTAAATAAAATATTTTCCATATAACAACTTGTTTATACATGATGTTCACGATGTAAATATATAAGCGTTTCATAACATAATATATTATAATATATAATATATACATATATTGTTCAAATTTAAATGAGTTGTATTAAACACTGGTCAAGTATTAATTAATTGAAGATTGAATAAAGCTGTTAAAAATGTTCAACTGTTTAATTTTCATTTAGATACAATATTTAATGCCTATAAACAATTCCTTAAAATTAAATACCATTTTTAAGGACACCTTTATATTATATTTCTAATATATAGGCAATTTGAAAGATATTATAATAAAAATGTAAAAATTAACAATTAGAAGATTAAACGTAGCTCAAAACAAAAAAGAAAATAAAATAATAAAATGGTAGCAAATACAATGAAAACCCAGCACTCACAAAAAACAATTAGACTTCTGAAGCATAAAATTGTATTTGGTACCTAATACTGCATAATCTATATGTTCAATGTAAGAAGTGCGAGTTCCAGGGTTAAGGATTTTGACTATATTTTATAGTCGATTTTTGTTGGTTTAGCTTTCTTGGACTTAAGTGTACCGATATACTTGTGTAGCGTTTAAAATATTTTTATTTTATCCACTATTTTTCATTTTTTTTTTTTTTAACAAAATATCATCGGTTTAATACTACCTATATAGCTGGTTATAAAAAAAAAATCATTATGATTTTACAACGTAATGGACCAATCAAACACTTAAATCTGAATATTGAAATACTTACCACGATTCAGATCAATGATATTCAACCATTAAACTACATGACATATTTAATAATGATTCATATATTATATAAATATATTTAGTTTATATCTTTATTTCTTGTAAACAAAAACTAGTTTCAAAGTCACATTTACTTTCGTGGGCGTATTTGAATTATTATTATACGACGAGACAGAACACAAAGTAGGTACCCAATGCGGTTCTATTTGTCATAGTATATGATAAACACAGAGTTATAAATTTATGTATTAATACATTTATGAGAAATATAAAATTTAATAATATCCATTACATAGATTAAACATTAAGTCAATAGCAGTAATAATCAGTATACAAAAATACAATTTCCCATCAATAATTTATTGTATAATACAAGAAAAATTCAAGAGCAAAACTGTTTGTGAAATTCAGAATCCAGCAGTTTCAAATAAGTGGAATTAAGAATGTCCACAAAAATTGTTAGACAAATGTAAAGAACCCCTCATTTAAGTGGTTTTTTTAATTTAAAAAACGTATAATTAATAATGAAATTATCTAGTAGTATTATATATAAATATTATTAGAATAATTTTAAATTTTAATAATCAGTAGAATCGAATTTCTGGATATCAGATGAATCACTCAAATAAATGTTTTAGAATGAATAAGATAATTGATATGTAAAGTTATGGAATATAATATTTTTACTGACACTATATTCAAATTTAAAGCCGTAATAAAAGTATATTCAATTAAAATCACGTTATCCTCTATCGCTGTAAATCTTAAATATTTGTCATAATTCAAAACTTAAATTTTCAACGCTTATAAAAAAATAATTATTACTATCATCATAAATCGATCAAGTTTTCTAAATATAATTAAAATATGGTATGTGATTAAGCCATCTGTATTAAAGTTTATAAATTTATAAAATTTTAAAATGTTGACCATTTACATCCATAAGATATTTATAAAATACTTTTTCATTATTTTCATATAAGTTAGTACTGAAAATATGCTCATTTTCGTCTATAAATTTCATAATTTCGGTTTCATTTAAGTACTATAATTTAGTATAAATTACTGTGACTATATTTTATAAATTGAAAAATGTTATCTCACCTATATATTTTCAATATTTAACAATTGTACAATAATAAATTTAGACTAATACAATTTGAATGTACTAAATTGAGATTTTATAATTAATAAAAATCTATTAATGTATACTATATGTACCTAAAAATGATTTTCAGGGATTACAAATATTTTTATTATTTATTTTTTTGTTTTTAATTATCAAAAAGTAAAATGTTTGCTTTCATCTATCATCACGTACAAAATGTATAACGTATATTATAATTTATTTTTTTTTAATTCTTTAAATCGTTTTGTATGATTTAATTAGTATTATAATTTTAAGTTTTTGCTTTAAATTATCTATTTTTCGTTTTTTAGTTTATAATGGGAGCGAGGAAACTATAGTGGGATTACCTATGTTGGTTTTAGTATTTTAATTTTCTATGTGCATTATTTAAACCATAAAATTATCCATTAGACCTGAACAAGTGTAGTGCATACACTTATTATTCAGTAAAAAAATTTATCCACAAAGATACTTTATTGGAAATTTTTCGAATTTTTAATTTTTACTATTTCGTAAAACGAAAAATGCAACATTACTTAATAAATTTATTTTTATTGTAATTTTTATATAATTTTTAATAATTTTAATATTAATTAATCCTAAGGTATGATTATGAAGGTATGAAACTTTAAAAATTCAATTCTTCTATAATTGTATACTATTTCTCCAATGTTAAATAATTTGGAAATAGAAATTAGACGTAAATATTTTATAATACTAAAACTTAGGAGGTTTATACTACTTGTAAATTGAATAGTGGAAAAAATTTGTTCTCAATTTTATTTAAATTTAATGTAAAATAAATAAATAAAATATATGATGGAAAATGGACAGTGGAAAAAAATGGAATCTGATTTTTGTATGAAAATGGACACGCGCTTTTTATAAAAGGTCATTTTTCTATTTTTCCATTAATTTTTAAGGCGTAAATAAAAATACTGTTTATATAGTGTATGCAGTATTTTACAAATTTAGAGAAAACCAAAATTATAAATAAATAGTTATTATAAGTAACAGATTTTCTTAATTGGCTTTACAAATATATATATTTTTTTTTTATTTTATTCAATATTATTAGCATATTACTGAAATCATTTTATAGAAAGGAATGATATATTGTTGTTTTAAAATTCAATATATCGTTCAGTATACTACCCGATGAGCAAACATCCACTGCTTACTAGTCTGATTTTATTTTTATACATTCGTTTTCAAAATATTTATTTTGTTTTATTACATTTTCACAGCCATTTTTTATTTTTTGTTTTTGCCTTTTTGTTGCTTTATATATTTTTAAAATTATCACTTGTCGTTTTTAATTTGGGTATTATTTTTAAAATAAATTTTTTTTTTATATTGTCTAATAAATTTAACGTATACGTTTAACATTATTTAACGATATTTATATATTTTTCGTATTTAAACATATTGGAAAAAAATGTTAACCGCCAATTGTTTTCAACAATAATATAAATTTTATATAATTGTATAGTCTAATTTTATGTGATTTATTTGTGATTAAAAATAAGATTTATTATTAGGTATATGTTATGATATATTTACCTGGTAAACAGTCTTCGAGTTTGATATCATCAATGGCGACATGAGACCCGGGCTTGACATTTATTTCAATAATTACTTGTCGTGTCTGTCGACCCAACAATACTTTTTTCTTTTCCCAGATTCTAAAAAAAATATATTTACATTACAAGGGTATTATTTTTTTATCTTGATTTGAAAAAATAAAAAATAAAAATATCTATTGTTATATTATTCGATTCATTAAACCAAAGTAGCTCCACAACTATAAAATTCAGATGCTAATGACGACATAGGAAACCTAGGATTTAATATTTAATTTGCAAATTTTATTTCAATTGCAATATTTTTGCATTTTTAAATTTAATAGGCATATGAATATTGTATAAATGTGAAGTTACACTGTAAATAAAAAAAATTATAATTTTGAATTTAAAATTGGTACCTACTAATTATAAACTATATTCATTATATATGTTCATTTCTGTAAAGTACAAAAGTACTATTTCTTATAGTATAAATTTAAATGAGTAACCTAAACAATGATATCCGAAATTTGTCTGTTACCAATATTTTAGAATATTGTAATAAGATATTAGCTATAATATTTACATCGTTATTAGGTACCATATTTACTTGTAAATCCACTATAGTATCTAGTTGACATAAGATTTTAGTGAAAACTTATTTTTATAACGACTTTATTTCTTAAAAACATATTTACATTCAACACACCATTTAGAAAATAATAATATTTTCAAAATATTGTTTACAGGAAAATATTTTAGAAATAAATATTGTGTAGATATTTTTTGATGATTAATGAAAAATAGTCTAAAAGGAATCCTTTGAAAATGTTTTCAAAATATTTTTGATGATTTAAAGAAAATATTTTATACAATATATTGTGCAGAAATTGCATTTTAATTAATGGAAAATATGGAAAAATTTTGAAATATACTATAACAGTGGGAAAAAAATATTTTCAGATAGTTATAACACAACTTTCAAGAACTGGAAATATTCGTTTATTTACATTTGGGGGGGGGGGGTTATGCGTATGTAAGAAGGCTAAGCCCTTCTTATGTGATTTTACTCCCTCAGAATATTAGTATAAAAGGGTCATTCCAATAGAAATTAATACAATATTAATAAATTGTATCAGAAAAAGTTACTATGAGCAAAATAAAATAAAAAGATAATTTAGCCTACCCTCTCCCATCAAAATTAATGTTGATCAAGCTTTTATAAAACAATAATAAAAAATATTAAAATTATAAAATAAATAATCGTGGTGTAGATATTTGAAATATTGTAGTGCTCGGAGATTATTGTGAACATTGAGGTGTTCGATTCAAGCTCAAGGTTTAACAATTCATTATGAATTTTTATTCATTTCCTAATGTTTGGAGGCAATCCTACATTATACCACGATTCCTCTCCTTCTCAAAATATATTAGATAATTTTCCTAAAAATATTTTAATGCCGTGTGTTATGTTATTATATTCTGTGTAACTAAATTGTGGGTTTAGTATATAATGGTTCTAAATCGTTTTTAAAGAATTATTCAGGTGAGCAATTTTCAAGTTAGAGATGAAATATTTTATACCTTAGTAAACATTTTGATGTAAAAATGGCATCCACTTTTAGAATAACCTCCACTCTATACTTCATCATGAAAATATTTGTCTATAATAATATAAACATGAAATATTTAATAAAATAAAATTTATAAATTTATTATTTATTATAAATACATTAATATATAAATTTATTATATTAAAAACTAGTAAATTATATATTTTCATACTAAATTATAAAAAAAAAAATCGTTGAGATAGAACGTTTTCATACTGACATAAGTTATTATTAGTTGAAACAGTTTCTTAACAAAATATTTGGAAATTAAATTATACGTACAATATCAATAAAACAAAAAACTTTGAACACTACAAACTACAAAATAGTATTAATTAGTACTAGGGCTCGGAAGTTGTTGCATTTTCATGTTTTTTGTGGGTTATTAGGTTTATTGCTAAGTAAACTTGAAATTTGTTTCAATACACTAGTTATTAAAAAAAATCATATGCATATTTGTGAATATTTAATAATTTTATAATTTTTAGAGCATATTTCTATATTTTACAATTTATTAGAACATATTTGATGATTAATAATAACGAAAATTAAAAATTTACAAATTTAATATATATATAAATTAATTTGAGAGTTATCACTATATTATATTGTATCATGTTTTTCAAATAAATAGTTAATATTAAAAACAATGTTTTTAAACTTTAAATTGAAGAGCTCGTATTTAGTACATAGAATAATATTTATTAATGAGAAAATAGTATTTACTATTGTTATTCTATGGTTATTTCGGTCATCATCGTATATGGCACATAAAATTCATTAAAATAACCTAGCAATATTAACTGTGGGCATTATTATTTATAGTTTTATAAAATATTTGTATTTATATAGGTATATTTATTTTTAAAAAATTAGTATTATTTTTAAAGCATATTCATAATTCTTTAAGTACATAAATGCAAGCATATTTTTAAATGTTTGTGAGCATTAAGTTAATTAAGCTAATTAGTACATACTGAAAATTCCATTGTATAGTGATTTATAAAGATACAATATATATATATATATATATATATATATAATTTTTTTTTTGTTTTTTTAATTAAATTTAGAACCTTATTATTTATATTTATATTATTTGTATCCATAAATATGGGAAATATGAAATTTGTTTTTTTTTTTAACAAAAACCTAAGAACTTTTTTGAGTAAATATGATTTAGATAAAATAATGAGTGTTAAAATATATATCGTTTTATCTAGATAGCGAATATACAATATGTCTATAAATAAAGATAAATTATAATAACAACTAATTAAGATAATTAAATAGATATTAAATAAAAATATCTCAAAACTTATTTCAATATGGTTATCAAGTCTTAGATTCCTATGCTGTTATGAAGTAACTACTAAACAAAAAGGGCGTAGAAAATATATTTAAGAAGATCTAAATAATTTCTATGTCTCATTATTTTTATAAAAATTAATTTTATAATTTTTTAATGATATTATTATATTTTTGTTTAAGTTGTATTTTAAATTTTAGTTTAAATATGTGAATAATAAATATTTACCTACGAAATCATGAAATGGTATTCTAATATAATATAATATAATAATATAACAATATATTTGTATATAAATATACTATTTTAATATGTAAGTGTAATAATAGAAGTAATTAATTTACATTATATTATTATTATATTAAAATATATTTTTTATTCTTTTAAATAATAAAACTAAAATTAACCAAAGACCTATGGACATTTTTACAGTTCTTATTATATAATCTATAAGTATACAGGCCATACAATTTAAGTCAAATCAAAATATATTTTTCGATTAGAGTATATCAACAACTTTTGTCGTGAAATAAAGTTTGATGTATTATCAGAATTGATAAATATTAGTTGTTCACCCTGCACGATCACTGTCGTCGGCGAAAACGTTAAGTTCGTGTTGACGAGAGTATATGGGTCGAAATTGTTCATATAATAGTCTACGTTTATTACTCGTCAAACCGGTCTTTTGTAATCGAACTCGGATATAGCTGGGAACAGTACTATGTAGTTCAACTTATTATTGTTAAAAATCTAATATTATATAATATAAAATATGACTCTCTTTCCAACGGGATATCTTACGATAATGTTATTATTTTCAAAAATATGATAATATGACGAAATCTTTTTTCTCATTTCGTATAATTGAAATAAACCGATGGATTAATTTTCCAAACTTAGAGTCACGAAACACAAAAGTAATATAACAATGATAATATTGAAATGCGATCGTTATATTGCATTCTAATAGCTTTGATTAGGTTTCTACTTACACGGGTGAATTGTTTTCAACGTTATCCTGAATTAAGGATGTATAGTTTTCGGTCTTTAGCATTATCGATATTTGGCTGGGAACCGAGACGTTGGTGTGCATTTGGAACGATAACGAACATCCGTTGTTATCGAATACGCCGACGGTGTAGTAAGGACTTCGTATGTAAATATGGGGTGTGCTCTCGTGGCCGTATATGAACAAGAAATTTCCTGAAAAACAAAAAACGGCACTATTATAACATAGGTTAAATATTAGACACTAAAAATATACATATTGTATTTTGCTCTATCCATATGCCATACTTTACACAAAGTAAAAACTATAATATTGTGTTATCTGAAATTCGAAACCGGAGTTATAAACTAATATAAGATATATTAATTTTCCTTGTTTAAGTTATTTTTGAGAGAAAAAACATCTATTCTATACGAGTATTACAAAAGTTTCGATTACCAATTGGAAAATAAATTGTATATGTTTGAAGCAGACACTTATAAATATATATATATATACATAACGTTAAGAAGTAAAATTCATAAAGTTTGTTTTTATTGTAACTAGACGTTAGAACTACTTAGGGTTTCGAAAGTACTGCAAGTGGAAGAAGAATATAGATTGTCCAAAATAAAAACTTTTAGGAACCTCAACCCTTATTGACCCTTTAGTATTATAATTTATTAATACATAGTTAATATTTACGTCCTACATAATATTTTATTCAAACAGGTACCTGAACCAGAGCCCTAATGTTATTTATATTGTTTTTATAAAACAGAAACTAAAAAAACGGCAACGTTATATCGTTGAAATAATCGCTAACAACAGAAAAATTATTCTGATAAATGTTATACCTAAAATATATAATATATTTTATTATAATGAATAGCATCGAAAAAAATTGAATTGTCAATTTATTATAAGTCCTTGCAGTTTTTGGGCAAAATTAACTTCCACTATAACATTGAAATTTAGATTATAGTTTGTCTATGTAATAATCATTTATTTGAGATTTTTGTCTTACAAACCAAATAACCAAAATGTACAAGAAATTATTATTTAATTATAATAGAATATATGAACAATTTACATGTAATTAGTTAAGAACATATTTTACGAAAAAAAGGGGAAAAATATATTTTCATGTTCCTTTTTCTTTTAAACATTGAATTTCTGTAAATATTTATGTATATACTCCAGAAATCATTCCTTTCAGAATGTGTTTCTTAACGCCAATTGAACCTTTACAAAGCATACCAATTTGTACTATTAGGTCTAGCTTAGTATTCATTGAATGATATTTTCAGTTCATAAAATAAATTAATGAAGAATTTAGTCAAGACTCTCTATGACAATCATACTTATAGATTGAAAGTGGTAAGATTAAAAACTATTTTTTCACTACCCATAAGCAAGTATGTCGTTACACAAAAGAATATACAACATCAATTGGCGTTTTTCTAAAAGTAGTATTAATAATTTTTGCATCAGTCAAGATTCTGATTAAATTAAAAATGTTGTGTAAGTGGTTTTTTTTAAATTAGATTATTTTTTCCCAATATATTCTTGAATTATTCGTCTAATGTATTATACTTTATGCAACCATTTAAATTAATTAATTAAATTTAAATTGTTATGTTTAGTACGACGGCTAAATTGTTGACGTCCTATGGAAAAAATTAAACCAAATTAATTATTAATAAGTAAATAAACTGTTTTGTTCGTAATATTTGAGAAGTGACTTGTAACAAGATTTTAATATATGAGATTTACATTTTTACAATTCAATTATACAATATAGATTTTAACAACAAATCGTTGCTTTATTTTTCACTGTTCTCATAAACTTAATATGTATTAATAATATTAATTTAAATATTTTTTATTTCATTCATAAAATAGCTAATATTTAAAAAAAAAAAGTATTTTACAGTACTTAGAGAACTATTCAAATCAATGAATTATTAACTATTGTGACTTGTGGCTTTGCAGGAATACGAAAGAGTAGATAAAGCTACACAGATATCTACAGGGATTGAAGGCAATTAATTCCCCATGTACCAGCAATCGGTTTCCTGAAAAAAGACAACATTCATGTAGTTGTTCATCACCCGAAAATTGGTATTTAAAAATGTAGGCTGAAATATCCATAATGAGATTGATCGGCTCACTGAAAAATGTTGATTACCTTCTACATAAAACAAATGTCGGTCAAATTGATGAAATATTATATTGATAAAAGTTAATTTAAAATTGTGTTAATTACAATTTTGAAATCAAAAAATATCGAGTAAACCAAAATTTTTCAAAAAAAATTTTACCCAATTTGTAATAAAATAATAACAAGCAACAAAGCTTTTTTAGGACACACAAAAAAATTAAAAAATTAAAAAATTTCTTCTACTAAATTGAAATCCTATAAAACGTACAAAAGTTTAACTAGAATTATGAAAAAAAAAAAAAACATATTTAAAAAAAAATGTGCCTAAAAAGAAAAAAATGAGACTGTTAATAGTTATTGGATTTTATTTTTGATAAAAATTTATGTTTAATAATATCCATAATAACAAATCAAACATACATTATGTTTAAACTTTAACGTCACCAAATGGAGTACTCTTAGCGGCTACTGCAGTTAAGAAAAGATGGCTAGTCGCTTTGAATAAATAATGTTGCTTATGCAATATAAATAGTATAATATATGCTTTATGGAGGAAAATACATGCCTTCATCCATTAAATATAACCTATATCGAGAGTCGTTTAAATGTTAGAGCAAAAAAAAAAAAAGGTGCAATATCTCCTAGGTGCCATTATTTGATTAAAATATGGGTAGGACCGTTTAGCTAGGGTTTTTTTTTATTGTCTGCCAATTTTTAAAAATATTTCAATTCAACATATTAAAATATATAGTACTTACTATAACTGATAACCTCTTAAATATGTTATATTTTCTATTAAAGTTGATAATGTTCACATATGAGTAAAATAAACGAGAAAAAAAAATTAAATTTTAGATTTTTATCTAGGAGTTGACAATGATAATTAACAATCTAAAATATTTTAAAACTATGGTTTGTATTTGAGATTTTGAGATTTCGGCTACCTAATGAATTTTATTACTACATTTTTTTGATGTACGTAAAGTGTAGGTATACACTTTTTCAGGAATAAGGATTAAAGTAAGAATTTTATGGTTTAATAGTTTTTTATAGAAAATTTGAAAAGGAAATTTTTTGATATTCCAAGTAATTTTGTATAACAGAAATAGGTATATGATAGATAACGGAATAGTTAGTGGTTTTAATAGAGTAAATTCTCATGAAGTTTCTAACATGTGAAAATTACATAAATAAATAAAATGTTTGCGATTCCTATAAATTTATAATATATATATATATATATATATTAAAAAATCGTAATGAAATTAATTTAGTCATAATGGTTTCTATATAATCAATTATATAATACCTATTTAAAACTCCTATAATAATAAAAATGAATCATTTCGTACAGATTGTATACAAGAAAGGTGACCTTGCCCGGATGTTTCATTTCAAGATATTTCATTATAAAAGCCAGATTTATATTATTATTTATTAATATAAACAACAATAGTACTTATTACAGTTTAATATTATGTTATGCAAAGTGAAGTAAAAATAGCGCAATTCGCAACCACTCTGAACTCTGAATATAAGTGATGTTATTTATTTTGAGAATCAAAACCAGATCAATTTTAATTGGTTACAACTCGAAAATTTGTATTCTTATAATACTTATTAAATTATTCTATCTTTTTCCTAAATTTATGATTATAAAAATCTTTAAAACATATAGGTATAGTATTTTAGATTAGGCCGAAAAACGAAAAATATCGATAATCGAATTCTAATAGCAAAAAAAAGTTGCAGTTTTACCTTCTAATTACGGGAAAAATAATGAAAAAAAAAAAACGTTTTTATTTTTATGTCAGGCATTAGCTTTAAAAATTGGAAAAATTGATAAATTTTGTTCATTTAAATTTTTTTATATATTCATATTCAACATATACCTATGTTATGATATATATTATAAAAATCCGTAAAATTTACTATAATATGAGATAATAAAAAACCGTCTCTGAACAATTTCCGACGGTCACCGTGTACCAATACGTCTGTTTAATAAAACAAATACAAAACATGGAAACATTTTGAAATTTTGGAAATTTTCTTCTTTTTTTTATACACATATTTATTTACATATTATAATGAGTATTCTGGGTATAATTACTCTTACGTATTTTTGTTTAGTGTCCTAAATATTGTAAAATAAAATAAGATTATTTATTTTGAGATCTTTAGGTCGCGCATTGTGCCTAATTTTTTTAAATTTTTGCCAAAAATTGTTTTATTTTTTCATTTTTTTATTTACAGTTTTACGATTATAATAAATTATTAACAGCTCTACCTATGCTTATTGCATAACAACTCAGAACTCACCACGGGTAGGTGGCTATCCTTCGAGTTCCACCCTACCCTACCTATCCACTCTACCACAAAGGTTAAGGTTTATATTCTTTTCTGGCATTTTCCCCCTATCCTACTGATTCTATCACCAGTTTGACATATCTTTCCACTGTCTGTATGTGTATAGTAACTTGGAATACTCGAAATATAGGATCTCTTTTGTCCTTAGATATCTTTGAATACATTCATTTGTCACAACCTCATTAATGGAGGAGGAGAATGGGTGAATTTTGACCAGTGTATACCCACCCTGTACCCCAAATCGAATCTTCTAATGAGATAAAAATTCTAATTTGATACATTGTCACGACTTATAAGCTAGTATAGTTTGAAATAAAAAAAAAATAAAAACCACGTAATACATGGACCTGATCATTTGTTTAAAAAGTACATAAAACACGAATTTTGCAGAAGATCTTTCTCAAGATCATTGACCCAGTCATCCAAAGAAACGCTTTCCTTGCGCATCCGGAGAATATGCTGTGGGCAATGCGTGTAAATGAAAGACGTGGAATTTGGGAGTTGGCATATAAAAGAATAATTAAAACAAGAGAACATACAACCAACGAAATGTCTGTTAGAACATTCTTGCCACCTAAATTGAACGGAGCGTTTAACTATATAGATTTAGTAGACTGATCAAAATGCTCCCTTCCTCCTCCTCCATTGATGAGATTTATGACAAATGAATATAATCAAAGATATCTAAGAATAAAGAAACCTTAGATTTCGAGATTTTTAAGTTCTCATATCACATACAGACAGTAAAAATGTGTGTTAAATTTTTGACAGAATCAGCAAGAAAAGTCTGTGGAAAAAATGACAGAGAAAGATATATTGGAGTGACGTTACATTCAAAAATAAAAATGCCAAAATTTGAACAAAAGTCCCACTTTAATACATAAATATAAAAATAGGTTTTTTAAACAAAACCTTTTTGAAATAAAAATTCAAACTATTTTTGGTAAAAATATAAAAAATTAGGCACAATGCGTGACCTAAAGATTTCGAAATAAATGACCTAACCTTATTTTACAATATATAGAACACTATAGAAAAAAACGTAAAAGTTATTATAACTAAGAAAACTCATAATAATATGTATATATAAAAGAAGAACATTTCCAAAATTTACCAATATTTCAAAATTTTGTATTTTTTTTTATTAAACAGGTGTATTAACAACACTGTGACCGTCGGGAGTCGAGGATCAACGGAGGGACAGATTATTATTATCTCAGATTATAGTAAATTTCACTGGCTTTTATAATATATATCATAACATATGTACATATTTAATATCTATATATAAAAAAATTAAAATGGACAAAATTTACCCATTTTTCCAATTTTCAAAGCTATTGCACTTACACTTAAAGATATAAAAACAACTTATTTTGCTATTATAATTCAATTATCGATATTTATCGTTTTTTGGCCCACCCTTATATATATAACATATATGAGGTAGTTTTTTTTTAAATAAATACCTATTTTACAATAATTTAAAGTTAATTTCACAAAAGTGGTTAAATCTGAAAACCCATAACACATAACTGATTATTAAATTGATTAAAATATACATATATAACATACTATATAATACATTTTTCAGTCACCTATTAAATCTACGATGCTTTTAACATGAAAAAAATACAAAAGGCGCATCATCATATCGCCATATATAATTATCAAATAGTCATTCGTATTTTACATGAAGTAAATATTAGGACAGTAGGTAACTACGTACAATTTATAATATAAATCGTGTTGGGATCTGAATATTTAAAATTTAAGTATGAGATTGTCTTAAATTATTACTTGCTTTAATTTTTTCTTTATCATGTTTTTATACCAACTTGATATTTCCACTACATAAGTTTATATACCATAATAGCTTTGTTGGGATGACGTCTGTTTTTAGATAAATCCTTGTTTAATTATTTACTTGATGTTTATTAGCAATATTAATGCTAAGGTGCATTATTTTAGCAAAAATATTAGGTACTCATATGTAATTTTAAAATCGATAAATAAAAATAAATGAAAAAATGACTAATAGTTCTTAATTTTGGATCATTTTCCCGGGCATATTCTCCCAAAACATTATTAGTGATACTGGTACTTAATATTTATAACTACCAAAAAAAAATTAAAAAAAAAAATTATTATAAATTAAAATAACTTAAACTTTAAATGTACACCAAACCTTATATACACCGAAGGTATGGTCAAAATAATTTTATCTAGATATATTTTATTTTCTTTCAAATATAATATATCCACCATGAGTATCCTATTCAAAAATCGAAATGCTTCCATACTATTACTATAAATTAAATATAAATTTATAAAATATAAATAAAAAAATAAAATTATTATAAATTAAAATAACATAAACTTTAAATGTACACCAAACCTTACATACACCGAAGGTATGCTCAAAATAATTTTTTCTAGATATAATTTATTTTCTTTCAAATATAATATATCCACCATGAGTATCCTATTCAAAGATCGAAATGTTTCCATACTTGTACTATTCATTTTTCAATTTATTCATAAAATTAATGGGTATTTACTTAAAATAGTTATTTAAGTACCTAATTGTTTTACTTTTATACTGTATATATTAAAATTAAAAATTACATAACATAAAAACGTCTTTATAAATAAATGTCGGTCAAACGTTAAATAATATTTATTTTAAACTTACTTATTATAGGTAAATGTACAAAAGTTTACTTGTTAATAATTTACTCAAAACAATTTTATTTATTTATAAAATTTAATAACTTATTTACTAGTTAATTCTCACCTTTAAAAAATGAACTGTGTTTTATATATTATATTATATTGCCAATATTATTAGTTGAAGAAGATGAAAAGAATAAAAAAAAAAAAAAAAAATTTTTTTTTTTTTTTTTTTCAGTAATAATATTTAATGTTTTTATAAAATAATTTAAAGACCAGAAAAATATATCGTTTAATAATGTGATTACATGCGAATATTTTGTTACCTACATTTTTATTATTCGAACTCAAATATTCTATTGTTATAAAAATATTCATATATCACTATAGCGTATATGTCTACCTATATATATTATTGATTTTACAAAAAAAAAAAAAAAATGAGTTTGGTTATGATAATATATCTAATGTGAAATTGTATGCATTGATAAATGTTTGTGGTTTGTATTGTACGCATACAATTATTATGAGTGCAATAATACCACCGAGATAGGGTATGTATGTGGACGGACGTATTCAGACGGTCGGTGCTACCGTCTAAGAATATCGGTAATACTGTTGAAATTTCATTTCAAAATCCTTTAGAATACATTTTTTTTATAGTAGGTTATGATCAAACAGCTGATAGTATACAATTTATGATAATACATTTGCACAGTCTACGTCATCTTTTATCACCTACGCGTAACTCATTTATCGTACATTATATTGCAATACAGAGCATTTTACTTTAAATTAAAAATTTAAATGCATGCATTTTTATTTTTATCATCATATTTTACATGAAAATAAAAGGCCAGTGATATTGTCTCCATTCATATCATCTAATCCGACTCGAACAAATTGTAGAATAGATTAGATAATCGGTATTGGCATAAGATGATAAAATATACCTATAACATATATGTACCAAACTACTTTAATTAAATAATGGTATGAGCTTAAGTCAGTCTTAATATCTACAGATGAAAATAAATCAATTTTTTTCTACGTTGTAGTGAATTTAATTATAAATAATGACGATTTACTTGATTATTAATTTTCCAATATTTACTTGTATATACCAATAGCTATATTAAAATGTTATAAATAACTTTGACTCAATTATACTTCTCTATTTTTAGTATATCTTCATTTATCACTAAAATATATTTTTATTAAATTGAGATAGAAATAAGAAGTGGAAATTACTCAATGTATGTTAAAAAATGTTTCTAGTTATTTTGTAATACTGTAGGTTATAGTTTATTAGTTAGTATTTTGTTTTTAAAAATATTGTAAGTTGATTCATTCTGATATTCAAATAAATTAACAATGGCCATACAGTCCGAATCAATTCGGTCACATTTTTGAGTTGCGTATATTATTGTAAGAATTATTATGTTTGTACATATTTTAGAATTTAAAGGTAAACCTCAAACAAACAAATGAACTTTAAAAATATTATCACGGCAATTAATTAATTAATAATTTAAAAAATTTAATATTTATTTTTTATTACATTTAATTTCGATGGATATTTCAGATTTTTAAGTTTATGGCCTCTTTTTATTCTGAATTATAATACAATAATATACCTACATTATTATATACATTTTCTATAAAGTTTTCTGCATGTATATATACTTTCCGTCGAAAAATGACATTTATAAAATACCTACATAGTTGATGGAATGTTGCTATCAGAAATTACTTAAAAACTTCTCCTTCGATATCACTATTCAAAAAATGTAAGTATATATACAGAATGATTCTTTGAACGTGCCTACCTAATTTTTTCTGTATATTTTTTCAATTTTATTTTCGGCGTATTTTACAAATGCAAGTACCTATATAATATATTATGTTGTTTTATTAAATATTCATTATTATATTATAAAATTTTTATTTTCACAATGATGTTTATTTATTTAAAATTTTCTTTTTGTTTTTCTGCAAACAACGTTTCGACCAGGAGTCGAATAGTGTTGGAGTTTGCGTACTGTCAATAGAAAATTGGTTCTAGTTAATACTTTAATGGTGAAATTTTTTTCGTGAATTTCTCAGCAGGTGTATGACTTACGTACACCCTATTAAGTGTACGATATATCCATACTTACGGGGTTAGGCATGCGTAAGTAATGCATTTACATATTTTATTATATTTGTTAATCACGTTTCGATTTTCCTAGTAGTTTTATTAAGCGTAAAGGAATACTACATTTCATGCAGTGTATGACTTATGTATACGTATATAAGTACCTAATATATATATATATATATATATACCATTAATTGAAGGAATGGCGAGAAATGGTTTTACATACACACATACATCGAAATAAGTAAATATGAGGTATGTGGTGGTATATACTTGTTATAGTTCTGTTATACGTATACAAGAACACGTGCTCCATTATAAAAACTATTATGTTTTTTTAATTACCATGTTATTATTACATATGAATTACATCATGACATTAGTGTATCTATACTACATATTATAATTTATTTTACATACGATCATAAAAAATTATGCCAACAAAATATGTACCTATGTCAAAAAAATAACAACACTATATCCAATCATGTTTAGTATTAATAAACTTTGCTACGACATTGATTTCCAGAAACGACTAATGGATAAAAAAATTACCCTTGTGTAAATTATGAATAGGTAAATCACGAACAATGCTCATAAAAAAAAGTAATAATATTCAATTATATACAATATATCAATAAATATAATAGAATAAGTATATATACATAATGTTAAAATTTATCGACTCGCACGACGAAAATATGCAGTAAAAACAAAAGTTTTCTTAAAATCAATAAGCTAATAATTTTATAGTAAAGTAATCCTATACCGATACAAGAACAACACTAAAATTTATTTTATTTACAAAAACGATAAACGTTTCCCTGACTGTATTGAAAACCTTTAAGATAATAATATGTGATACCCGTATTTTATGTCTCCAACCAATTGATAATGTATGACATATAATAGGTTTAGCATTCAATATTTTCTCTATTTGCACACGAGTAAATATTTTATCTATATCGTGGCGTTCCCAATAAAAAATTGTTTAATAAGATATTACTATTTTTAAATTATATTAATTTAAATAATTATAGTTATCTTGAAAATTTTAATTTCTGAAAGAAGACGACAAGGCCTTGATAATGGTCTTGTCTATAGTAATAGGCCAATTTACTCTAATGTTAAAAATGACAAAGTTTTGTTTAAAATAATAAACGTAAATTTCGTACCAGTAAGGTATCCGGAATATAATTAATTAATGAATTTCATAAAAAAATTGCATTTTAAATTACTGTTTTATTGTATTAAAACATTATTTGAACGATTTTAAATATTAGTAGTATATCCTTTACCTACTTTCAAAAATAATGAAAATTTAATATAGAAACATATACCAACCATCATAATTTAAAATATATTGAAAAACGAATATTATTAACTATATATAATATGAATTTTAATATAGCTCGTATGATTTATTATCACATCGTATATGGAATTTACGGTGTTTTTTATGTACTTTTATAAAGTTTAATATTTTTCTGTTTTATCAGACTACGTTTTTTTATTTTCATGTAATTACAATAAGTGTACCTAACATGAAACTAGTTGTTTACTTGATAAACATTACGAATACTATAGGCATATTTATTGTTTTATATATTGTATTTTACAATGTATTATATATAATATTTGTATTTAAATTATAATACCTACCTTGTATTTATTCAATAAAAATAATTGGATTTACTAACTTGTATTCATTCATAGACAATTAATGAACTTTGTATTTTTTGTATTTGTATTTTTTTTTTTATTAGTTTATTGGTCTATTTATTATTTGTTGGGGTTTTATCACATTTAAATTAAAATGCATCAAATATATTTTTATAGTTTTAGATATATATATAGTTAACAACAATTTTAATTTTTAATCTGCTGTATAATATTATATTTTTTGTAGAACGTTTAGTTATAGGTTAAACAGGTGGTCATGTGTTATTTGACGTAGATAATCGGTTTAATTAGGTAGATAGTTTTTTTTTTGATAAAGTTAATAAAAATATAATATTAAGTTTTAAAATGCACATACGCGACACAATTTGAGTATACTATGATTTATTTTGTATTTGCAATTTGTGGAATACAGAAAATTAAATGTAACACAATATTCTTCGAATTTTGATCAAATATTACATTACATTACCTACCTTAAATATTTATTTCAGTTTTGATCTAATTAATTATTTTCAGTGCATAATATCTCACTTAGGGAAAATTTTGCTAAAATGTTCATATACATAGTAGTGATTATTTAACCATAAAATAATCAATATTTTGAAATGTATTTTCAGAAAATTTTAGATTTACTGTATTTATATATATTTTAATAGTCTAATAATGTTCACTGTTTACAAAATGGGTAATTTAATTTTAATATTAGATATATTATGATAATATATAATTGATAATTGTTTAACTATTATTTTTAATTTTAATTTTTGATATTATTAAAATTGAATTTATCGTTTATAATTTAAATTTTAGTAAAATTTATTTTAATCTGCATAATCAGATTGAGTTTAGATTCTTATATGATGAACTATAACAATTATTTAAAAACCAGTTACTATTTATAGGCAGACAGCTCAATTACGAAGATTATATTGCTAGGCATCTGTAGAATTTATTTATACATTTTTATGACGCAATTATGAATTAAATGTACATATTACTTATTATTATTTTATGTAGTACCTACTAATATTTAGGTATTTACTGGCTTTAAAAAGACGTATTTTTTCTTATAAACTCCTAATTAAGTACACAGAGCTTTTTATTAGAGGTTTAAGATAATTATACAGTTATACGTCAGAAAGTGTGAAAACTGAAAACTACCTATTAAAATAATAAAAAGTATAAAATAATATGTAAAATATAAATAATTTAACTTTGGCCATAATTTTTCGGCGTCTGGTAGTATGAAAATGTATAGGTAAATCCTCGAAAAAATTATCGTAAAGTTTTGAATAAATATAGTTTTAGATGATACATCATAATAATGCTCGATACATTATAATTTAAGTAAACATGTTATGACGTTGTAATTGATACTTTATTAACTTTAAGAGTAAAATTTTAAAAATCCACCTAAAATATAATATATTACTTATTGTAAAAATCTATATTATAAAGTATATTTTTCATGTTCAATAAACGATAACGTATAAAGGAATTCCAGATTAAACCGACGAACTACTTATAAAAATATATATCATGAAATATTCGTCTGAGATTCTAGGGAAAATATTTTAAAATAATAACAATATAAATCGATTAGTGAAAAAAATATAACAGTATAACAGTATAAATAATATTATCAGGTATTTGAGCATCGTGTCCCGTTGTCCCGACAAACTTTTAAAACGGTACACGTTTTTTTTTGGCATTTGAAAGTGGATCCCAAGTTGTTGTTCCATTTTTTATTATTTTTTTTGATTTTATTATTTGAAAAGTAATTTTCAATTTACGAGGGCGATAATATAGACGAATGAGCTTTTATTTTCTTTTGCTTATTTGCAGTTTTTCAAATTGATTTTTTTTTATATTTAAATTATAGTCATCCTAATATAGGTAAATATATTATATATTGTACCTACATATAAATAAAATTAATAGATTTAGTAAATTGAGTTAAATAAATTAAGCAATGAAAAGTTGCTAGAACAATTTGTAGCTGAATCAATCGAATAAAATAAAAACAAAATTCATACAAAAACATTCTAATAACATCAAGGAAAAATAATAAACGACTAATTTAAAAAATGTTGGGTATATCGGGTTTTAATAGAGCAGTTTAAATTTTTACTTACTTATTCATAATATTTTTAACTCGTTATTGCATTTTTGTATATTAAAGATTTAATAATACCTACATATTTTACAAAATGTAATTAATGAAAGTCTGTTCACAAGACATATTTGACGGATATCATTTCACTATAAAATCATTTATTCACCCTTCAATTTCAGTTTTATATAAACATCGTGTACACTTCGAACAACGATTTAACTCTTTTGCGACACGATAAAGGCTTGAGACACTGGGTATACATTTCCACAGAATCACTTTGCATACCACTACGAAAAAAAAAAAATAAATAAGAAGGTTCATTTTAATCTTTATTAAAACAAAATATAATTGAAAAATATTTGGAAAACATTTTACTTAACTTTAGAAATATAAAAGATAATTTAATATGATGATGAGAATTTTATAATGTTCAATGTGTAATTTATTACGTTCGATTTATACTTAAAAATGAAATCAAATGCATTTTGAAAAAATGAAAATTGTTTTCCTAATATAACATCCACCAAAATCCTATATATTTATATACATATGTTTTTTAAATTTATTATTCAATCGATCAAAACAGTGGTGGTTTTGGGGAGGAACGTAGGGGAATGGAGCCACGCAGTGTCCGTTTTAGTTTGAATTTAAAATTTTTTAAAAATTTAATTTTTCTTTGCAAAAATAGTGAAATTACGAAAACGAATGTTTTTGTGCTTATTGCATAATATATTTTAGATAAAGAATCGCGATATACAATTTTAAATAGTTGATCTTATTAAATCATATTGGAATCATAGATAATAAATAATCTTCATTACCCATGAATGGTTTAAGCCTAAAAGGATGGTAAAATCAATGCGGCACCGATAAATTTCTGTTATTAGTTACCTAGTTGTTTACATTTAATTTTATTAGTGGAATGTCAATTTGCGTTCTACTTCTAACACTGATCATTATGTTCTGAATTTTCCGTTGTCATATAGTCGGATTTTTGTTTAGGTAAAAGAAGTTTTTATGGGATTATTAGCTTTCTGATAGAACATTTATTTTAGTTAATACTTCAAAGAATATAATTTCAATATATTCTCAGTAGGCACATAGTTTTCTTGCGTGAACAGAAAATCTATACCAAAAATGATCAAAAAATGTTATACATCAGAATGTATTAATGCCAGGGACTTAAAATGTACCTACACATTATTTACAGTAGCACTGGTAAATTGATGTATAGACGTGTAATTAACAAAATAAAATTTTCAAAATTTTTTAACCACTTATCAGTAATTTATAAAAAAATATATAAAAACTGCATTTCGTTCTAAATATTTAGCTTCTTCGATAATTAATTTAAAAGGAAAAAATGTTAGTTTTTTTTGATAGAGGGATGCCTTAACTATGCTTTCTCGAAAATATGTAACCTGACGTAAAAAAAATTTTTTTTATTAATGTATATAGAATATGAATTTTTTATATTCTATTCATGTATTTAATAATATAAAAATGTTTTAAAAAATTTCCTCCGGTTGGGAAACTATGCATAGGGGTGGGAGGACAAAGTCCTCCACGGTTTACTTTTTCTCTAATAGGTATGTCCTGTAACGCTGATTTTTTAACTAGGCTCAGAGTCCATCCTTTTTTTTTTCCAATTCAACCACTGGATAAAAATGATTCAAAATGTTAGATATTTCATGATCGATGCGTTAAGTTTTGAAGATAGTTAACACACTTAATCTATACCTGCCATTTATAAATTATTTAATGAATATATGTAAATCTACTTATATATGTATAAAATTACATGTTTGGATTATATCAGTATGGTCACATAATACGAACGATTTCATGATAGAGATATTGTATTATATTACTCACAGTTATTTTTTTATCGATGTTATATTGTTATATGTAATATACCTAGTAGTGACTATAAGATTTTCTCAAATTATATTAAATAATAAATCGTTCTTATTTTATATTTCATATCAAGCATAGCCATGAGATTTTAATTTGAAAGTCAAAATGTTGTTTTTAAAAATATAAAATGACAAATGTGTGTATTTGAAGTTATAATACTCCCCAAACACACAAATTACAGTATAATTATGTGATACTCACACGCTTATTATATTTATATATATTATATTTTTTTTATGTACTTATATTATGATTATTATTATAATCAAAAACCATTGAAACTAAATTATAGCGACTATAATCGTTATATTTTTATTAATCCTGTCATGGTGGTATGATATAGAAACCATAATTTTGATGTACATTACCCTGGAATCGCATTGTTAAAATTTTCATTTCAAATTATGCTAATATTTAGTAACCATTCCAAAAAAGAAACGGTAATTCGTACCTTAATTCCTGATTTGGGAAATCGGTTTTCAAAAGTACAGTAAGGTCAGGTAAGAATCTTAAGATCACTGATTTTTGGTGAAAAATTAATCACTCTTATTCCAACAGTCCGATATCATCCAATAATGAATTTAAACACATTTACAAATTATTTGTTACATATTTGAGAGATGATCGAGTAATATTTTTTATATTTATATTTTATACTACATTAAAACCGTTCAAAATTTCCAAAATGAT
The DNA here is from genome assembly GCA_025469235.1 of Pemphigus obesinymphae. Classification (NCBI taxonomy): domain Eukaryota; kingdom Metazoa; phylum Arthropoda; class Insecta; order Hemiptera; family Aphididae; genus Pemphigus; species Pemphigus obesinymphae. Next base: position 131,058 of record JAIPRL010000389.1, read on the forward strand.
CAACATTTTGAACACAAATATCTAATTAACTAAAAATCGTGTTTACAAAGTGCCTATACTTAATTATATGAGAAATTCGAATATTTTTTTTTTCTAAATTAAATTTAATGTACTCGTTCCAATGTTTTTATGTAATTAGAATTACAAATTTGAATGAATAATTGATTAAAACATTTGATTGTTTGCAAAATAGATCACTGACATGAGTGCATATAATACCTTTACTAACTTACATTTAATACCATAATACTATTTGGCAATGATATTTAATTTAATTTAGTGTTTGAAATTCGTTAGAACCTATCTACATTTATATCCAATTGTTATGAATATATTATATTTTATTTAAATTATTCTTGAACTCAAGTGTTTTAATTTTACTCAAATAACAATTTCGTTAATACAAATTTAAAGAATCACTGGTATCTATGTCCTATGACCTATATCAATATATGTCTTACTATCATAATAATCACCTATATTACTTATTCAATTATTTTACTATTATTCCCATATAAAGTTATGAAACGTTCTTATTCACATATTTAACTTTTATTATAATTTAAAAAATATTATATTCATATCAAAAAATTAATAAATTATAATTTAAGACGCCAAATTTAAAATAAGCAAACCAACAATCTTGGAATATATTTAAAAAATGGTACAATATGATAAAATGTACGGTACCCATGATACCTGAAATCTAATTGATTACAAAATATTAGTAAAGTATTAAGTCTGTCACTCAAATATCGTATAATGAGTGTGCTGGTTTAACATTATCCTCAAACTAAAACAATATTTCCCGAGGCAGAAGTTAAGTTATAAATTTCGATTTTGTGGTTACGAATGGTTATAATTGCTTACCAAGTTTAGGCATAATTTTCAAGTAAATAATTTAAAAGTTGTGAAACCCAAATGATGGGATAATGTGATCCGTAAGTTCTAAAAACACAAAACGGTGGAGTTGGATTCGAACCGGCGTATCCGTCTCGAAATTTCATTCCCGTCCCATTAAGGTATAGAATTGATAATAAAATGATCAAAATTTATCGTATTTAAACTATTCAGATAACAGACGTTACGTATATCGACATGGACGATCGGATTAGGCAGACAAAGAAACGTCAAACAAACGTCGTTGTACAAAATATAAGAATTTGTTTAGATGTGAACTCACCTTAATAAAAATTAATAATGAAAAATGGGAAAAATTCATAAAAAAGATGGTATGAATTTGCCACTCGGGCAATGGGAATCAAACATGAGACTCTACGTATCTAAACACTAATTTTTATTGAACGACATAATCAACCGATATGATTAATCGTACGAAACTTTGACCTAATAAATATTATTAATAACATGGGTGACTCGACATCCTAAAAATAATGTACGGGATTGTAAAATAACGTATTTAGATTTAGGACATCGAGAAACGCGAATCCAACGTCCATGGCATCGAAAAGCAACGCAAAAGGTCACTGAAGCCGATTTCGGCAGTCCGGGGCGATTATACGACGGTGCGGGAGAACGTCGAGCGATAACGAACGGAAGGCGTGTTATGATAACAAACGTCGAATTTTCCTTCCAGGCATCGAAAGCTGGAAGAAATGGCGAAAACGCAGAAGAACGAAAGACGTGAAAATTTAAAACGACCGGAGAACAGTTTAAAGACGGTAACTGTAATTAAATACAGAACGATCGGTCTCGAAAACGGGCCAGGGGAATTAAATAAATCTATAAGACGTTTTTATCATAGAAAAAACGGCTAAGAAAAATTAGCATTTTATGTATAAGATTATGAAAGTAGAGATTTAAACAATTTAAAAATTAGTTTATAATCATTTCCTTTTTTTTTTTTTTTTAGAATATAATAGATATACAACCGATATTTTTCATCAAAATACATATAAAAAATAATGCGTGTGACTCAAGCGATTAGATGCGATCCAGGAATGTAGAGACTTCAGGATAATATAACATAAAATGACTCATATTAAATAGAATAAAAGTTAAACAAGTACATGAAAAACTAGAAATCTTCGTCTAGCGATCATTAAAATGCATTATTGAACTAAAAGACATAACTACTATTTTATTCTACGTCATATCTTTTGCTTAATTCACAGATTATAAGTAAAGAAATAATTTTGTGTACTGGACACAACAATCCAACTAAAAATAAAATATAAATAAGGTAAATCCTTATATATCCTATAATTTTAATATATAAACTACTACAAATTTTTAGACGTTTTTAATGATATTTAGAGCATATCATTTTTATTAATTTCCCGTACCGTATTCCATCCCGCTGGTTGTATACTTATTTTTCCTTCCGTTATTTATTTAGTTTTTTTTTTACTACTCTGCGTTGGGTTAACAATTTTTCGAGGTTTTGATCGCTCGTAGTTTTACGTTTTCTACGCCATTCTGAAAAGTGGAAAAAAACATTTCCGAATTATCTGTTTTTCGAATCGTAGTAGATATGAACTAAAGTATACAGGATAGGAAACAAGCTCATATACACCGATCAGACAATTTAAAAATACTAATCAAACCTTTAAGCCGTTAAAATGGTATTTAACAACGAAATAAATAACATAATAATAATAAATCTTATGTTTTAATCGTAATTTATACCTACATAACAGGATATTATGCAGATTCTCCTCTAAATGTTGGTTTCATTTTAGTTTCAGTGATATAAACTATTGATGTTACCCAACGATGTAATATATATTTATATATTAATAATATTATATAAGTTCTTAGATTTTATTAGATTTAAAATTATATTAATTTAGCGTGCAAGTGCTGGTAAAAGTAAGACGATAAAAATATCTGAAGTCACTCCGTATACCCTACTGTTTTGTCGTGTCCAGTCCTGTACATTATCTTAGTTCATGAATATTAATTATATAACTCCAAACAGTGCAATCGTTTCATTTATTAATTTAATCAGCTGACTTGTGACAAGTGATAAAATAATACATTTATTCAAAGTCAGTTTCAATTATTTATGAATTTTTCTCACTAGATAATGCATATACCAGTGCTTAAAATGTTCGTATTTACTGCTGCAAAAAATAATTCTTATTCTTTACTGTTTTTTGCCCTCCTAACTCTTTAGGTTCTCTTACAACTTTTTTACTTACCATCCACATAACACATATCCCTCTCTTTTACATCCTTCACCCCATTTTTGGTTTTCCTCTTCCCATCTTTCTTTCCATGTATATTAATTTTACTAATATTACAGCCTCTTTCTCTTCCCTCTTCAAAAACTAATCTGACATGTTATTTGAATAAATTCAGAAAACCCTGCTCTATGAGCGTTTTTGATTTCTAAGTGTTTATAAGTTGTACTATAGGTACATATAAAAATCCGATCGTTTTAAAGTATAGAAGCACTTCATTCGATGATTCGTATATATAATTCGGTAATAAATATACTAAATTTTAAAACTATAATAAATAACTTATTTCGATAAAACGATTCTGAGCGAATATATATATATTATACAACAAGTGTATGACTGTCGGTTAAACATTCAGTACATGTTAATAAATTAGTTTTAAATTTATATTATTTCTTACTAACTCGTGATATAAAACTAATTTTAAATATTTTATGAATATAATTGAAGTAACGTAGAATTAACCCTGTATTAAATGTTACATTCTTAATAACTCAATAATACTTAATACCTATTTATTTTTTCTATATTAGTGTAAAAATTATTGTAAAACCCATTTTAAAATTGTTATCACGTAATCATTGAACACTCGTGTGTGTGGCTATTGCTCTGCCTTTTTAGAAAATACTACGTGGAATTTAAAAAAAAAAAGGAATCAGCGTTTCCTCCGACTTCTGTATGCCCTAGTTACATATCAAGAAGATAATAAGGCACTGATCCTTTGCTTAAAACTGTCTTATACCAATTAACACAGTTGCACGTTATAATATACTTTATTAATATTTTAAAATACGAATATAAAATACACAACGTAATTTTAAATTTAAAATAAAATTTAACTCATGTCCAAACATAGAAAAAATAAAATAAAATAGAGACTAGGGTAAAATTTGATGCTTAGATATTTTAACCACTATTGAGGTTCGTTCTACGACAATCCTTTAATATCATACTATCATACAGAAATATTTAATTAAGTATTTTGAGTTATCGAATGAGGTTAAAACCGAAATAACAAAAATCAATATTTTAAAGTTCTACCATATAAACTAAAATTTTAATTGGTGACTTAATATTGCAATTATTTAAATACTTTCTAAAGTATTAAAATACTCTATTGACCCTTATATATTCAAAATTATAATATAATCTTTAGTTTATATTTAATGGAAATCAAGATCCAATAATATAAAAATTTGTTATGACCGGAATCCAAACCAGAACCGTTATCCTTTTTTTTTAATAGTACTGAAATCCAAACTGAAACCAAAACAACTTAAAGGTTCAAGAATCTGGTTATTTGAAAATCCCTATCATTTATATTCATATAAAAATCATAAATATAGTTGTTTCATTCTTCTACATTCCGTTATAAGATAGAACACTTAAAAAATTCTTAATGAAGTTCAAGGGAAGTTAAAACCATAAAATTATGTGAGTGAGTTATCGATATTATATAATATCAATAATAAAAAATTATTATAAATGAAAAATAATTTAAATTTGACAATTTAATTTATAATAATAATTTATTTTTATTGCATATGATACATTAGTCGTATATTACGGGAAAGGGGAAAGAGTTATACATACGGCTATTTTGAACATAATGTATAATATGGTGATTATAGTTAAGCTTACGTATTGTATCAGTAACTATAGATATTTACTTTAAATTTATTTTGTATTTAATATATTTGGTGACGCTCTTTTTAGGTATAGAGAAATTCATTAATTCGATTGAGTCATATTATAATACATATTTATCCATTTAAATACCAAGAGGATTCATTCACATGACAGATTTGTATAAATAATGAGAGCTAGAAGCATATTTAGATATATTAAATGTAAGGATATGATATAGCTAAAAATTAAAAAGTTTACAACACACAAATCTAACAATGATATGTGTAATATTGATTAATTAAAAATGTATTTTTAATCATGCTCCTCCTACTTATGCAACCGTGCATATTAATTTTTTGAAGAGAAGATCTAAAGTTTTGTTGAGGGAGAGGTGTCTATTGCCAGGTTTCCCCTGTAGTGATGTACGATTAGTTCCAAAAATGTAATACTCTTATAAAAATAATATAAATTCATATTAGTGAGATCTAAGTTCTCAAAGCCCTATATTTTCTATAATCTCCTTAATCATTACTGTATGGATGTCATACAATCGGTAGATATATATATTTTCCAATATCTCTAAAATTGTTTAGTAAGTACACACTGTTTCCACTTAACCAAGTCTCATCTGGGCATGACTGTTTGTAAACACAATATCGAAAATGATGAAAGATTTCCTATAGATATTGTTATTTATAGTAATTGGTAAGTGTACCGTGAGAGAGAAAATTAAATTAATGATTATTTAAATGCAGCTTATATCCTATAGGTATTATAGTGAATGCTATTAATCAATCAAAATGGTTTATTAGAAACTTATCGTTATACTGAAGTATAACGATCAGTAAAATTCATTATTTGTTTAAAAATAAAATGTAAATTATCTATGATCCCTTATTTTTTTTTTACATTTTTTTTTAATAATTTATATAGAACTTATAATATATCCATATTATACACTGGTATAAAATAATACAAACATAACTAAATTTTAAAAAAGTTTTTGTTTATCTCTTATTGTCTACTGAAAAAAAAATATAAAAATAACAAATGTACTAAGTCAACAAAATAAGATATATAGTAAATAAACAATGTATTTTATCTAATATTTTTTAGGAGGCTAAATCTTTATTATAACAAAGAACTAAAAAACATGAAAAAAAATCTGTATGTCAATTTAATTTAATTAAAATTAACTGGTGACTCTTCACATACGAGAAAATATCTAAAATAGTATTTACTCAATATTTCCATAGGCTATAATAGTTGGATTTATTTGAGGACATAATTAAAGTATACATTATTTTAAAATTATTAATAAATATTGTATTGTAATATATTATCTTTTGTAGTAAATTACTGATTTTCTATAATATATTATCACAATTTTTTTATTTACCAAAATATAAGGGTTGTTAGAATATGAAATTTTTTTGATTCCGGAATTGATCTTTCGGAGTTATATACATATGTAGAATATTTTACATCAATAATTTTTGAAAATGTTGTTATTACATAGGATATTCTTAGACAATTGGTTTCATAAATTTAAAATGTCTTAAAATTAAATAATAATTACAGATATTATTGTTTAACAAAGAAATTACAGCATTTTCAATTTTATTTTTGTAATTAGCTGTAAATTCTCTGGTAAACAATATTTTACAAATAAAATAGGTATGTTATTTTTTAGAAAATATTCCCCTTTTAATAATTTATTATATGAATTTAGCTTTAATATTAGCAAAAATGACATAATTTTTATTTTTGCGTACTGTAATTTTTCCATACTAACAATTACTACCAATTTTTTAAAATCTCCTATTCCTCCCTGGGTATCCAAGTAATTTGAAGACTAGTACATCGTAAAATTAATTTAAGGATCAAACCATTATTTTGCCTTGTTAAATATAGTGCTGTTTCCCATCTCTGTTCAAAATATAAATGTGAATCTAAGAAATGTTTCAAAATCTTTATTGAATTGACTGAAATCTCTTTGTCTTAGTTTTAGATATTTTGAGACTTTGTACGAAAAAATCGTTTTTACAACGTTGTTCCAAAAATAGCTTTATTTAATGGAGTCAATAGCTCATATGAACGAGAAACTGTAAGTACATCTAAGTCCGTTTGCTAATCATTTATTTTTTGTATATTCTTCGAGATGAGTTGATTTTGATTTACAATTCTTAAAATTGTCATATTTTTATTATCTAAAAACTTTTACTTTACACCCAATTCTCTTAAAACTTACTGCACTAAAAGACGTAACATTGGAAGTTCCCGACAGACTACCCCATGTGCTTTTCTTTACAGGGTTAGACATTTCATTTTCTAACATTTAGAGTTTTTTTTTCTTTTTCGAATATCTTTAGAAAATAATATTTTCGGGTTTGTAGAAAATTGAATCTATTATCTTTATTTTAGATTCTGAGTAAAGCGAGGAAGATATTGATTTTAGGATGATGTTTATTTTTATTTTTTTTATTAATTTATTTTCTGTGTACAACTTTTTCAGACCAGAAGACGTGAATCAATCTTTACAAGCTTACCTTGTTCCCATAGGAAATTTCATCTATTTTGTACTTCAAAAAGGTTATTTTCTTAATAGTTTTTTTAATGAGTAATGAAAAACTACTAAAAAATGGCAAAATATAATTTGGTAAAATCTAAATAATCTAAAAAAATTTCTTATTAATTATTTCGAAACTAATAAATCAAAATTCTTAAAATTTTTACCGAATATATAACCGTATACTATATTTATGTAAATTAATTTCCTAATTTTTTATTTAAATTTTGGCTATTTTTATTTATTATAGGTTTTGAGATATTTAAGTCATTAATAGGGTAATATTCGAGTATTAAGATTTGAATACGGTGTTAATTGTTCATTCTATTAATTATATATACAAATCTTAAAAATTGGTAGTCATGATATTTTTATAACTATTTTAATATTTTTGACAAAATAATAGATTTTAAAAACTGAACATTTAATACATGATTATAACTACGTCACCACTCTAACTTTAATATATAAATCTAAAAAAAAATTGGTAGTTATAGTCAATATTTTTATGATAGCCATTAAAAGTTTTTAAAAAATGTGATACAATATAATATTATTTACTTACATAAATCGACAGTAAAAAATAATATTTGTTTTAGATTCAGAGTGGAGAGAGGAAGCTATTGGTTTTACAATGATGTTTATTTATTTTATTTTTTTGTTAGGTTCACAAGCATTTTGTGTATGTCCTATAGTAACTTTGCGCCTATGAAATATCTGCTTTTCAGCCATATTTTGTTTAAAATAAAAATACGGGAATAAAATATACTTTTGTAGTGTAGTGGTTACAACTTCATGTACAATTGACAAATATTAAATTGATTATTTTATACTTATTACTCAATATAACTATTTAGACATACTTGGAATAAATAATCAAAAGTTATAACTTATAGTATATAATAGTAAGCATAAATTTTGCTAAGTATTAAGTAGCTATAAAATAGTGATAGTTAGAACAGTACCCACAGGCTACAGCACCTAAATTGCGATCTAGTACCAAAATACGCTTATCACTTTCGGTAAACTTTCCTAATAGGTAACGGTCATAATTTAATTATTAAGTAAAATTATAATTATTCAGTAGTATTAATTCTTCTCTGTTATCATAATATTATATTGGAGTACAGATTTTATTGTTTTTCTTTAAATTATTGTACCACTATAGTGTAAAGTTATTTGTTAATATTATTGAAAAAGTTGATTAATAATAAAATATGTTTTATTTTTTATGTAATACATTATATATATATTAAATATATAAATTACCTATATATGGTATAAGAACAATTTATAATTGATATATATTTCTGTTAATGCAGTAATACATTTAATGTATTGAATTATTTCTTATAACATTTGTATTTTTTTTATGGATTTATTTTATTTTTCTACACATATTAGATATATATTCAACCATTAGCTTGTTATGTATCTGTTACTATTGCACTAAAAAGTAATGTTTGTTGTACTCAATTTATTTATGAATTTAATTTATTTGAAGACCTTATAATATAAGGTATATATTATATGTTCATCTTATCATATATTTATGACCCTTATACTCATATACCTAAAACATAATTATGTTTCTTTTTATAAGTATAGTAAATTTAAGCAAAATTTATATAATACATATATTTAATATAAAATACACCATCAAAATATGGATTTATAATGTATAACCTTAAAAATGATGGATGTATTTTACCTACATAGGTAGGTATATATTTATTGCAAAACATTTATATTATTCATTAATGTTTTATAAAGACCATTTGTTTTAGTCAAACAGCTGATAATACTTTCAGTTTAGTACGTTATAAGTATAAAATTATTTAAAACTCACGTTAATTATATTTATATACGTAAAAAAGACAATTTTATTTAACATAAAACCTTTCTTTAAAGTACAAATGTATAATGTATATCTTAAATATATATATATAATTATATATATTCAAATTATAGTATGCATTAATTTCTAAATTTGCCAAAAATTATTTGATATTGTATGATTATTATTTCCCTGTATCATGTATGTCATATTGTCATATGATGATTTAATTATGTTACTATTGTATAAATGATTTTAATATAGGTACAACAATTAAATCGAAGAGTTATTACAATATTTAATTGTTTTCAAAGACCAAAATAGGAACAAAACTCTAAATAATCATAAATCAATCCTAAATTTATATTTGGAAGAAATAGTAATGTACTTATACTAAATCAAGCTATTCCAAATAAATATTATATTTTAAAATATAGAGAATGTCGCACTAAATCACATTTTTTTCTACAATTACTCTTTTGATCTCATTTTTAACATACTGAATAAGATGACTAATATTAATAATTATGTATAGTATACCGAAACTCTGTTCAGAATAATATTTTTTCGATTGCAATTTGGTTTGTCGTTGCTTTCATATGAAGTGCATCCACCAAGGGTATCCAATCCGATAATCGAAGTGCTTCTAAACCTATTGACACCCCCACGAGCGAAGTGCACCTTTTCAAATTTGGAAACCCTTTTTTCGTAATTAATTATAGACGTATTACAATTCTGGGAAATATATAAAAAATATTTGATTCCTTAGTCTAAAACGCTCGCCTGTCAACTACATTTTAGCAAACGAATAACACTGTATTCATCCAAGCCGATCTACAATTACATGAAACCTTGACCTTTGTAACTATATAATATTTAGTATTTTAATAGAATGGTCTCAATAGATGTATTATATAAGGACTTGCGAAGACGTTTGGTTGGGTTTATCATAAGGTTCTGTTTTCTGCATTGCAAGCGTCAGAGTTTGGTTATCTTCTATTTTTTTGAATCAATTCATTTTTAGTGATGTGATCGAATGTGTCAATATGTTCAATAATAATCAGTCTAAAATATATTGTTTTTTCTTATCTAATTTTAGTGCACCGCAAGGTGGGAATTTCTCCCTTTTACTTCTATTTATTGTTTGTAAATAATGCTTGGTACTATCTTAGACAGTTACTAGACTTCTTTGTTTTACTAACGACATGAAAATATTTTTAAACATTAACTTTCTCAGTGATTGCTTTATATTTCAATATGATCTCAATGAATTTTTCGTTTGAGCTATTACAATTGTCTTTACATTAAATATTAAAAATTCCAATTGATGATATTTAGCAAAAGTTGGCTCTTATGTAAGATTTTGTTTTTCTATTAATGATATAACCTGTTTCCTCTAGATACCAGTATATTTAATCTTAGATTTACTTTTAATCCATCTCTTTTTTCCCATGCTTACACTGATAATGCAAATTGCAAAGCTATTAAAGTGTTGAGTTTCATTGAAAGAGTATCTGGTGAATTCAAACTTTCTAATTCTCTTATATCAATGAATTGTTGAGTACGATTCAGTCATATGGAAGACTCTTATCACTGATTCTACTAAACACCTTTGAGCGGCTTTATCAAAAACTCTCGTACTTTACAAAATATGCCTCCTTTTAGATGCTTCACTCTTTATGATTGTTCTCCTATTCTCCGTTTTATTAATATATTTTCTTTTGCTGAACGTCGACAATTATATAACTTTTCTTTTCTCCTTTCTATTTACTTTCTTCCTCTTCTAGAACTAGTTTACTTATTAGTCGCTTGTTCGATGGACCTGTAATAGTTCTTATTTTTTCATTACGTATTGTACTACAGATTATTTAAAAAATGTGCTCATTAGGTACTTGTGGAATTTACATATAGAAATATTTTGGAAAATAATCAAATTACTGATTGATCAATTATTATACAAAAATTGATCATAAAATATTAAAACAAGCATAATATAATGTATTTTTATTCATTCATATAACTAGAGCTCTAATTTTTATATTCAATTGCTGAAAGCCAAAACAATAAGAAGGACTTTTAGTTTATTAATTTTCATTGTCGTACTCAAGCTGTCAAAAGAGAAATGTGAAACTAGTGACAGAGACATCTGGAGCTGTATGTGTACATGCTAGAAGGAACGGTTGTATAAGATCAAGGATTAAATTTTGTAGAATATTACCTCAATTGTATTAAAAAATATATTTTTGACTTAGTAAACCTTAGACAAATCATTTTATACTTAATTAAAAATTAATAATTAATCTAAATATGTATAACTATCTCATAGAAATCAATTATTTGATTTAATATAATTTAAGTCGTTGTTTTTTTTAATAACTTTTTCAGGCAATATTTTTATATTATTTTATTTATTTTTGTGTTATATTATTTTTTTATTTTAAATTTACCATATCATATTCATTACTTTATACAGTGAAATCTGTCTATAACAAATACTCACGGGATCATCAAAAGTGTCTGTTATATATAGGTTAAATTGTAATTTATTATAAGAATAGCTAAAAAAAAATCACAAAATCTCTTCTCTGTATATACAATTTCGGCCACTTGCGTTTTGCTGATACTAAATTATTCATTGAGTTTACAATTAGATGTTACCTTTAGGAGTTTCTACAACAACTTCTTTCCACTTCCTCCCTTAAATTAATCTATTTCCGCGATATGGGAGGTGTCATTGTAAAAAAAAAAAAACAGAATTGTGTTTGCGTAAGTTTCCGAGCAGACATTGAATACGTATAATTCGTGTACACACGACAGGTAATTACATTAATTTCTTGTAAAAATAATATATATATTTATGTTCAAATTACTACATAACTAATGTTTACGAATTATTTTTATTTTGTTTGAATCATTTGAGTTTAAACTTTGTTGTCCGTTATCAAGAAAATAATATTAACCGCTTCCGTTATAGAAAAAGTCCATGATAGACAGGTCGAAATACGTTGAAATATATACCTTTTTGCCGGACCTTATCATTTTGTCCGTTAGGCCAAGTTTCACTGTACTTTTACTTCAGTATGAACAGTAACTTTGAATCACTATGATAATTACGAAAAAAAAAAATATATATTTTCATTGTAAATCAATCCATACTACATTAGATAATTCTTCTTTTCTATTTTAATACGTACGAACATATTGTATTCTTCTTATCTTTTGATTAAGTTATATTTGTTATCTATTACTCATTAATATATATTGTGCGCAAGGACGTTTTTTTAAAATAAATAAATAAATAAAATAGACATCGGAGACAGCAGATGTTGATATCACATCATCTTGATAAGAGATACGATAGGATTTGCCGTATTGGATTTCAGAATTTAAAGTTACTAGTATAATTGTATATTTTTGATTAATTCCTATTTTATATTTAAAATTTAGCTACGTCTCAAGTGAGACTTTTCTAACTTTTTTTTTTAACATGATCAATTTTGAATCTATGGGAGTTTAGGAGAATCATACATCCACATTCCACTTGTAAATATATATCCTTATTTAATACAGTTTAAACACTTATAATGACATTTATTATTAAAAAATAACAGAGATTTTAAAAACGCGAAGGAAATCTTTGTTTCCTACCTTCGGCAATGAGCTGAATATTTATAAAATTGTTCGAGTAAAACTCTAAAATCTAACGATTTTTTTTACAGTTCGTGATAAAGTGTGACATCATGGTTTTATCTTTAAAGCAAACAATTATTTTTGAAAATTTATTATTTTTACTGATACTCTTAAAACATTTTCAACTTGAATATTGACATTTAATTTATTACTCACCTCTTGGGCGATACCTACATAGCCTTCATTTTCAGAAATAGGTATTCCAGAAATTTCTACAATTTTTTCATATAAAATATAAAATATTTATATTATGTAATATCAAAATGCATTAATAATTTAATAAAAACAATATATATATAGACTTCGTAATCGTTAAATATTTATATTTATTTAACATTTTCTATATAAAATCCCTTACATTATTATTATTTTTTTTTTTTATGAGTTTTAGAGGTATTTATTTTAAATATTAAAAAAATTTAAAGTATAGCAGAAAGACTATAATTAGTTTATAATAATAATATTTTTGGATACAAACTTTGCATATTGATATAATATTATGCATTTTGATTACTGTTGTTCTGTAACCGAAGTACCGTGCAATTATAAACCATGTTCTTGTAATTTTTAATGTACAACAACCCTTTAATTTATAAGTATTGTACGATACATTTTCAAATTATGTCTATAATACTTAATACTCATATTTTATATGATTGCATATTTTCCTTTAATCAAATAGTTTCCAATTTGATGAGAGTCTGAATAAATAAGTTTTATGTCAATTATAGACAATAATGTTTTTATTTTATTTTATTATGTTTATTTGTATATTACATTAGTATTAAAGTATATTATATTTTATAAAATGGTTTCAAATAAAATTTAAAAAATTCGATTATTACATATTTTCATATAAACCAATTTTTTATACTTAAAAAAAAAAATATATATATATATAAATTATACATTTTTTAAACGTTCTCATCTCATTTTCTCAGTAATTTAAATATTTCTAAACAATTACTTTAATTAAGCATGAAGAAAATATTATAATACTATATTTGCACAATTGTTGTTTTAACATTATTTTTAATATGTAGTATTTTTCTTAATATGTTGATATATAAAAATCATAATATAATAAATAATATTAATAGATTAATTATACTTTCAATACTACCATTACTCAATATCAGAGTAGTGGGAGTGACTAAAATATTAATCCTTGCTAATACTCTTATCTAAATTGTATTGCATATTGATTACCAAAAAGTACATAATAAACTAACATTGTAAGTGAAACGTTCAGTATTATATTTATATGTATAATACATTTTTAAAAATTATTCTACAATTGTTAAATATGAAGTTAAAATATAAATGTATATTTTTAAAAAGATGTTTATGAAAATAAAAATTTGTTTTTTTAGTTAATATTAAGTTTTTAAATTACATTAAATTAAATTAATAAAGATTAAAAAATACTATGGCAATTATTTTGATAACTATTATACAAAATACAACTTACAAGGTATTTGACACCATCAATACTTATTCATAGTGTGAAAATTAAAATAATATAAGTAATATGATTTCTTGAAAAGTCATATATACCCATTGTTCACAATTTTTGTCACAGTCGTGATATATATTTATTTATAAACTATAAGTATAAAAAATGAAAATATTATGTATTATTTTAATAAAATTAATTTGAAACACAAGTAGACAATAAATATTCAATGCAAAGTACAATTTTTTGAAATTCTATATTTAACCAGTGTTCGGAACTTAAAATTTGAATTTGTTCACGTTTACTTTAAATAGATAAAAAAATGAACTCGTTCACGTCCATGTTTAAATGTATTTAAAAAGAACAAATTCACACTCACGTTCTTTAAAAAAAAGAAAGCATGTATCTGGTCGTTCATTTTAATTAATCAATTATTATAAAAATATACATTTTTCTTATAAGTACCTACACACAGTTAAATATACTAAAATATTACCGATTCATATAAACTATCGTTTTCATTTTATAGGAAACCTAAGGAAATTTGACTTTTAAGTAGATATTATATTTAAATCTAATAAGGTTTAAAGCGAAATTTTAATATATTTTAATTTAATTCAAACGATCTGAAAATCATTCAAATTCCTTTAAAATATTAACGTTTTCACGTTCTCGTTCTATTTGACAGAAATAAGGGACGTTCGAGTGTTGTTCACAAAATATAAACATTAGCGCATGAAACTTCGTTCTTTCCAAACACTGTATTTTACAATATTATAATTAATTTATTTATTTATAATTTATACCTACAATTACAGTATTAGGTTTCCCTAAATTTATGAACAATTGCAATTTTAATGTAATTTATTATTTTAATATTAAAATTATAATTTTTGGTATCAGAAACCTAGGTTATATTTATAAACACCACTATTCAACAATATTTTGATTTTAGATAATATGTATTTCCAAATATTGGATTTTGGCATATTTGCAAATTCTTATTAATTCTGGTTCGAATCTTAGATTGTCTAGTTCACTCCGTCTGGTGTTATCAAAATTGATATTCATATTTAAAATTAAGCATAACATTTTTCATTATCTGATACCATTAGATTTGTTTCTGTAATCAATCAAAACAATAGTTTAAAATGAGCATAATACAATGTTTCTACATTATCAATATAATAATATTTTGGTGTTGAGTTACTTGTAGAATTATTTATATATATAAATAAATACCCGGTTTCTACAAAATAATTTGTTTTTATTTAACAAATACGTATTTCGAAAACAATTTTCTCATCTTCAGTGATAAACAACTAGTTTTTCAGTAGTTGTTTAACACTGAAGATGAGAACATTGTTTTCGAAATACGTATTTGTTAAATAAAAACAAAAATTATTTTGTAGAAACTGGGTATTTATTTATATATATAATATAATAATATATTGTGCTTTTAAAATATTAAATTTATCAATCATTAAATATGTGAACCTATTCAATAAAAATGTATTAGTTCATATTATTATTGTGATATATACATCACATATTATAAATTAATGCAATAAAATGATAAAATAATAACAATTTGTTTTAAAAGTGTTGTCTTAATAAGTGCAGTTTTAGTTTTCTGAGAAAATACTAGTATATTTGACCTTTATTTTAAATAATATATTATGTATCATATATTGTATAGACGAATATAGAAAATGAATAAATACATCCCAAAAGGAAAAATTGAACTCTCAATAAAAAAAAACCAAATTATGATATACATGGTTATGGCGTGAATAATCTTAAATCTTTAGTATTATCAAGTCGAAGTTGATATTTACAAAACGATTTTTTTGCATTGCTGTATGACGGCCGAATGGCCTGTGCACTATTCCAGGCGGTGCCTTTGCTAGTTGTTTGGTTTTTGGTTTAATATAAAAATCGGGGTTGTTAATTATTTGTTTTTCGACCATTCTAATGATCTTGGTTTCTTAAGGATTTGATTTGGTGTTGGTTCACGACCAATAGCGCGTATGTGTGCGTATTGTGAGAGAGTGTTTTTCAGGAACATTTGCCTTGTTTGGTCGCGTATGTTTTCTGCGATAGTTTTGGTGCTAGTTTGTTGTAGTAGTATCGTATTTCTTAAAATTTTTGGCATGCCTGTTATTGTCCGCAGTCCAATGGTCTGAACTGTTTCCAGGCTTTTCCAGTGGGATTTTTGCGCGTACGGGGCCCACGCTGCG